>JAEIIJ010008787.1:0-16348 GCA_018904815.1 Drosophila ogumai | reverse complement strand
CGACAAACTTTAAATAAGCACGTTTTTTCCAACAAACACCAGTGGGCTAGTCGCATTTTGTTATTTATTTTAATTTTTATAATTTGAAAATATATTTTTTTTTTTTTTGTGATCTCATTGAATGGATCTTATTTAATTTCATTTAATTTTTCTGACAATAACCAGTTAATAATTGATTTTGATTTTTTGTTTTTATAATATGAATATATTTTATTTTTTATTTTATTTTAAATAAAGGGTTTACATAATTTTATTTAAAATAAATAATGTTATTTAAAATAAAAGTTCATAAAATAAGAAACAAAATATTTTCATAAAATAAAAAAAATCAAAATTAATTAATTATGCCCAGAAAAATTTATTTAATTTATTATAAATACATTTTTTTTTTTCATTGTTTTATGAATGATTATGTAAATAAATTTAAGTTTAGGTTTTTTTCTGAATTTATTTAAAGTACAAAATAAAAAATGTTTGTTTTCGATTAAATCGATTTAATCGATTTTATTTTCTAAAAAATAAAAATAAAATCGATTTGCTTAGAATCGATTTTTCTATTATTTTTAACAGGATGGATCGATTTTCAATGATTAGAAAGAAGATATCGCTCAAAAATAATCATTAATTTTGGAGTGTTATTTTATCGCTCAAAATAATAATATAATAAATAAAAAATTATAGTTATTAATGGTAAGCAAAATATACTAAAATCAATAGATAATTATAAAATATTGATTTTTATTTTTTCACTTGTAAAAATTACGTGCCCTGGTGTAAATTCATTTGACAACTTACATGCTTCTACTCTTTTGCTTTTATCAGTCTCCATGTACCATTGTTTTTCGTATTCCTTTTCAGGTTGATTCTGCATAGTTTAAGCTACGCAATAAAAACTATTTCAGGAAATAGATCAACAGAAAAAAGAACAACCACTAAAAAAAAGTTGGGATGTGTAAATAAATGTTCGTAATGTAAATACTTTCGGCTATCTCTGTATGCAGATATCTGAATATATAGTTAGACTTAGACTTAGTGCATTGTACCATATGTCATCGGGAACCGTCTCGTTTTCTGACCTCAATATTTTGGGCGTGATGTTACCACGGGGATGCAACAAGAACCCGTTAGGAATTCTAGCATCCCCTCTAACAGCTTTTAAGCTCAAAGCACACACCCTCAGCATCGGTGCCTTTAAAAGTTTACCATGTTGAGCTTTTATAATAAAATATACATACTATCGCAAGGATAAGCTTGCACGGACCACCAAAGCTACATCTGAACACAAAAGCATGCCGAATAAAGAACTTTTAATGCAAGCTATTTCCCAATCAAGTTCTCCATTTAACGTTTAGTTCAGTTTACGTAGAGTGTTTGGAAACGTCGTAGTACAAATAATTCCTAAAAGGAACTCGGTAACCATTAACTGTCATAGATAATTTAACAAAATCATTATTAATTTACTTCAGAAACTTCTTTGAGCAGTTTATGTATGTGTGTGCTTTTCGAAATCTTAATAAGAAAAATGTTTTAAAATATACGTTATAAACATGTATATACATTTATTCACCTTCTCTGAAGCTTGTTGAGGATGGAAAGCTTTTCTGCGCATGTCCTCAAGTCCTTTATTATTTCGATAAAAAAAATTTAGTTTAGGTACAAGAGTACATGAAATTCATTCATGAAATGCATACACACAAGCCTGTTTAAGAATATAACTTGCTCGTTAATTCTATTGTATTTTCATTAAATACTAAAGATGTGTTTGTGTATATTCCGAATAAATTAAAAAAAAAAAATTGATAAAGCTTTGTTGACAGAAATTTAATAAGTAAAGGTAACCCAGCATGTAAAATTCATAAAATCAAGATTTTATCACAAAAAAAAAAAACAAAAAAAATACTAAAGGAAAATCTTTTTGTGTTATTTTCTTTAATTAGATATTAAAAGGTGTATGGTATTTTTCAGCGAGATGAAACCTCCTTTTTCTGATTCGTGGAGATTCTATAGACATCCAAGGCAGTATCCGAAATGCAAACGTTACCTTGCATCAAATTTAACGCGCATTATTATATAATTGGAAGAAAAAATCCAAAATGCAGGAAAAGTAAATGAACCGATTTATGGCAGAAAGCACTCGATCAACTTGCACCATTATTAAATCTATTGCACTCTTAGACGATTTTTTTTATTGAGCACGGCACCTGCACTTTTTAAATGCACAACAAATATTCTAACGCACTTATGATTTTAATATAAATGACAAGTCATTCGGCGTGTAAAGTAAGCTTCCTTTCTTGTTTTCTAAACTTTTTCCTATGGCAGCTATATGGTATAGTCGTCAAAACCGACCCGTTCAGACTTACATACTAGATAGAATAGGCAGACGACCATCTGCAAAGTTTTCTTCAGATAGTCCAAAAACTAAGGGGCTAGTTTTCGTAGAAACTAGAGGCGCATACTGTCTTCTCATTGAGGGGGCGGTCAGAGAGAATCTTTAAATTGTAAGTCAATTTAGTCAATAAAATAAGTGTAACTAACCCATCAATAACACTGCTGACAAAAAAAAAAGCATGGGGACAAATCCCGACTGATACTGAGAGATCTTGGTCTGTACATTGCTTATTTGAAAGCAAAAAGTCCCCATCATCGACTAAAATTGTAATATTATCTGCGTGCAATAAATGAATAGTATCCTTAAATTTACTAAACAACTATATCGGAAGAACATTATCAAATTTGCATACATTTGTGATCAAAGGGTGCTCGATTCCGAAAATTCGGAAATTTAAGTCTTGAAAGGTTGATTTTCTAAGTGTAGTCCATGAGATTTTGTGCGAACTTTGTGATGCAGACTATGAATATATACCTTATGAGGTCATAAAGGTTTAAGCTATAATACCTACGAACACCATGGGTTCGTACCGGGTATAAGTATTTCTGAAGGTACACAGATCTTTGTTGATTTTCTCAGATTGTCTCATATATAATAACAAATCCTATGGCAGCACAATAAAATTTAAAAGCCTTTTAATATGTAAAAAATTCGGAACTCACAAAAGTTTTTTTAAATTCTAAGCACAAATTCATAGTAATAAAATTCCCGAGCATAGGAAAATATTTATGTTTTGTACAGTATTTGACTTCTTTTTGCCACTTGCATGATTTCTGAAATGTAGAATTTTTAGTGCAGATATAATTGTGTGTGTTTTATATTTTTTAAATAGAACCTACATATCAATCAAATGATAGCCAGAGGGTCGGTTTTCTATTCAGTGGCTACTTTGCGATTCTAATAAACCTCTGAAAATGCATTACAATTGCCTATTGGTATGTATAAAAAATATATAAAATGTATGTTACATTGCACATGTGTAAAGTAGCCTGAATTAAAAGTAGATTTTAAATGAACTATTTTTCTGCAGATCAAGTATATACAAATTGATGTATTGGTCATTTTGGCAACCCTCCGATATGGAAATGCCAACTATATCGGCACTTCTCGCAGTCGTGATAGAACTTTGAATAAGGAAAATGCGGTTAAAACGGACGACACTTCGGGTGGCGTTCGAACAGTTGGTGAAGTCTTTGTGCCAAAAACGTTTTCCCTGAACTCACAAGAGCCAACATGTGAGCAATTGCGCGCTATGTGGATGTAAGGGTTTCGCAGCTAACGGTTTTGAATCCGGAATTACAAATTGTACAAATATTTAATATTTATTTTGAAGATTTTCTAAGAGGCAATCCAGAGCGGCAGAGATCACAAATGAAATACCAACCTATCGTGACCCATTTACGTATAATGTTTGGGAGCCACTTTATTTAAACTCACGAATGTTGGGATCGTAAGTTTATTTATATATGTATTTGCCTATCCCTTGCAGGATATTATATATATTTTTCAGAAGTTTGAAGCTCAGTTTTGGCTTCTCAGCATTACATTTCTAACCTATTTTAAAGTCCTACTTTAAATTTATTTTTTAAACAGACTTAGGATGGGCAGTAGGGAAAGAACACGATCACCTGTGTTTGGTCGGGTTGTTAGTCGAGAGCCAACTTTGCCTCAACGGATGCCAATATCTCCCTTGGACCACCATCAGAGAGAGAGACTGGTGGAATTTGGGTCGAGTAATCCTCCACTAGGGACAAGTCAAACTCGATTTTATGGCTCTGAGATTCGCCCACAATCTGGAATTTCTGCGGCCTCCTCATCAAGAAGATCGAATAAAAATCGTTATGTTGGTGGAATAAGAAACGAAAATGGAGGAATTGGAACTAATAATAAAGATAATCAAAATTCCGTGGCCATACAAGGAAGTTTTCAAAAGCTTAAAGAGTTAATATGGACAGAACGGGCTAAGGAATTAACACAGCAACGTAAGGATGAGGAAATGGCAGCACGTGCTGCTGCTCTCAAGGAAATAGCCAATGGAAAAAAGTATGGATTAATGAAAACAAATTAAATTTGACGAATAAAATAATTTTTAAACACTTCCAGCATATTTGTCAACAACAATCCTCCATATTCAAGCAGCACCTCCTCCGAATCAATTATGATGGATCAAAACCGCAGCCCCGACAGTGACAGCTATCAATTTAGCAACAAGAACGCTAATCGCATGTCAATATTAAATGATCAAAATTGGCAAATCGGTAAAATTAATAATAAAAATAATCACAAAAGTGGGAATCGAGCTACCACGCGCCGCGTCGGAGCTTCATCAATACCACCTTACAATGCCAAAGAATACCAAAGTAAAAAAGAAAACGCTAAGAGTATATTTTCGGGAAGATATGTCAATAATGGCCAGTTAAATCGAGGAGAAGACACTGCCGCTCGGATTTCAAGCGATTTAATGGCCGAAAGAGATCATAGTACCATCGGTATACCAAGGACTTATCCAATTCGAAAATCCCATTTTCGAGAGCGAAATCGGTCACTTTTAAAGGAGGTAATTTCCATTTTTATATAAGCAAATTATTATTTAACTAAAGTATATATTTCAAAATGATATTGTTGGTAGAGTTTTATCAAATGCACTATTTCACTTGCATTTGCTTTTTAAAGTTGTTATACTAATATATTAAAGAAATTTAACAACGGCATATCTCTCACTTAACTATTTTAAAGCCGGAAAATAATTACTTTCGACGTTTTCTGCGAGGGCTAACGACATCACCATTAAACTCGGAAGAAAATAAAGAAACAGATAATGGCAATAATTATTTAGGTCGACAACTATATTATTTTGATGAATACAACTATAACCCTCAACCGCCAAATGATGAAAATTCTGCTAAATCTGAAGAAAACTCAGATTTCGGTATCTATTAATTACGCTGTAATATCTGCTAAGGCCCAAATATTATTTGTTAACATAAATAAGGTGTCTCTTAATTATTATTAACCAATGTAAACGACAATTTAAGTTTCAGCTAAGAATTGCATTGTAAATACATATTTTTGTGTTAATCATCATATTTAAATGCTTGATATTGTTTAGAAACCAAAAGTAAAAGCAAAGCCATGAAAGTTGTATAATACCTACACATTTGGCAACGAATTTAAATTTCTTACTTAAACTTAAAGTGGTATCAAAAGCTACAGTGCAAATAGAATGATCGATTGAACTATATGACTAATTATAAACTATATTTTTCGGAACTCGATACCATATTTATATTTATATGTATGCACTTAGTAATTTTACGACTTGGATTCCAAACTTAAAACCACATAATGCTTCCAACCAACAACAATCAGTTTCCAAATTAGATATCACTTTATAATAAATTCCCGAACTTGAAAATACACTTTAAAAAACGCTTATAAAATACAAGTTTATTATGACTTAAGCCGAAAAGTACCTACATATGCCTACTAATTATAAAATAGCAAACAAAAGTTTTACTAATCATCTGAAAAGTATAGACATATCACGACGATCCGCAATCATGACTGTTCTTCAGCCTCCAGGAAACGTGCAACAAAAATTCAAAATCAAAACGCCAAAAGTGGGTATGTTTTTAAAAGATCTTCTTGAGCTTGGACCCAGAAACGCATCTACTGGCATAACCTTACATATAATATATTTCTATCGAATCTTCGCGAACGGCAAAAGTTATTAAAAAAGCAAAGCCAACACTAAAAAAATGTATTTAAAATCTCCAGAATACCAACTATAACATGTATATAAATGCATTTGTGCCTGCTCCGAAAAAAATTAGCTGTTTAAAACAATTTCAATTTGGGATATCCAAAACATATTAAAAAAGATAGGGAAAGGAATCCTGAAAGCTTACACCAACAATCCCAAAAAAAATAATAAGATCCCATATCAAATTAATAAACATGTTCTTCGCTCCGCTGGTAATCTGGGTATTCCCTTGACGACTGAATTGCTGAAAATATCGGCGATGAATCGCGATACTTAGCCGATATTTGACGTTGGTTTAGAGAACTCTTTGCCACACTGGCTTTTCAGTCATTTAGTGGATATTTTCAGCAAACTCGGAGTCGCTAAATGACTGAAAATATAGTATAATCTGTTTTTAGTTGTCACTGTTTTCAGTCATTTTGTCGTCAAGGGAATACCCAGGAAAATTTGATCTGAAAATGTAAATGTTTCAAAACGGAGTATTGTTACAAACTCTCTTAACAGCTTAAATATACAGAATATTATCATGTATATGTGTTGTGCAAGTCGTGGATCACTAAAT
Organism: Drosophila ogumai; assembly: GCA_018904815.1. NCBI lineage: Eukaryota > Metazoa > Arthropoda > Insecta > Diptera > Drosophilidae > Drosophila > Drosophila ogumai. The sequence goes on along the minus strand of JAEIIJ010008787.1, from coordinate 9,631 downwards.
ACTATCAATCAATCCGGGATTTTCTTTCTGATTTACTTACTTACCCTTATATTATTTCAGGCATGCCCAGTACCATTGCTCTTGCCTTTCGCATTGTTTTTGTTTCTGCTCCTAGCATAGGCAAAGAGCAATGGGCTGGGCATGACTGTATTATTTATTTACAAAGAATCAATTTCTTTAAGCATAAACATATCAAATTTGTTTTGCCTGCGTATTTAAATTGTCTTCCTTCTGAATCACTGTTAATCTTCACGTGAAGAATTGCAGAATTATATGCATTTATAAGCTAAACATCATTTATCCCTATGGCTATTAAAAACTGCTTGCCTTCAAAGTCCCAAAAATCACTATAATATTTAATATAACTCAAAAAGAGAATAAATACATATTTTTAACAGAGAGATGGATCACGGAAGTGATACTATATTACTATTATATTCTATAGAATCATCAGTATTTACACATGTACTCATTGACAATAAAACCTATTTTGTAAGTTCCGCGACAATAATAGAGCCAATTTTATATAGTAGGAATATTATATACGAATAGGAAGTATTTTACAAAAGAATCATAAATGTATGTATTATACCCATTATGTTAATTATAACCGTGAATAACCAAAACACTAAAATTGTCTACGCATGGTTGGTGTTTTAAGAAATCGAAAATCGAATATCACTTATATGTAATAATTAATTTAAGCAAATAAAAAAAGTTGATTGTAAAATACGCTGTAAATTTCAAACGAAAATAAATGATCTATATAAAAGTGAGTTTATGTACTTTGATATTGTTGGGCTTAAAATGGTTTCATAATATTATAACGGTTTAATATAGTAGTCATATAACTTGCGAATAACTATTTGGCGCGCCATTTAAATTATATTTCAACGTTCTTAACGTTAAGGCCTACATCCATCAAATAAGTTGTTCGTCACCCACAGACTTTGCAGACTTCTGATGTCAAATCACAATGAATTTCTTCTTTGATATTGATAACAATTGAAAAAGGAAAAAAAGCGGCTCCCTAATGTAGCTTAAATAACAACAAAGGAAAGATAAAAACCGCAAAGCGAAATGCCGACCAGGTTTTTCTGTACCAAACAAAAGAGGTCAAAATTGTTACAAGACAAAGTGTAGGGAGCTCTGAATAGTTTTTACACAGTTAAACCCCTACTTAGGGGTGCGAGACGAGGTGCGCACATAAAGCAGCGAGCACTAAGACTCCCCTTGAAGTAAACAATTAAAATTATGTGCTTTGTATGTGGGATTTGATCATGAATAAGGCTGTGCACGATGATCTCTTCCTTTGTGTCTGCTGTGTAAAAGGGCGGGATATTTTACCTTACCAATTTATGGTGCTATATTTAAGTCGCTTGATCCGGGACGTTCCTACTCATGAACGGACGGGCGGTTTTTAAACGAATGCCTTAAACTTAGTATATTGCTTATGTGCATTTCATTTTTAAATATCGCACGTTTTTGTCGCAATTTTATGCGTTCTATTGATACACCTCTTTTTAATGCAATTTAAGCAAATAATAATGCATTTACACTGCAGTAATAAAATGGCGAAAACTTTTGTGAAGCACGCGTTTCGAATTATTTACCGGATACGGAAATATTACTTTAAATAAATGGCGTATCATATCGAGCAAAAGAAAAATGGGAAAAGTTACGTCGAGGGACTTTGAAACTGCGCTTATTAAGTGGTAATGGGTAAGTGTGTGGCGTGTGCACGGGAAATTAACAAAGGAGCGTGCCGAATAGGCATCGTAACATTATTTGCTTATAAAAAGGGTATATTCGTTTATTATTGTATCGTTGGAATTATATATATTACAAGATGTATTATAACATTTTTATAATATTGAAGGTTTTTCAAAATGTTGTAAATTTTGTATTGCTGATATGCTCCTGCGACATCTTCAAAAGAGAGTTATTCGACACACGTTGTAATGAGATGTGATGTATTTTCTGTAATAGTTTGAAAAATATCCATTAATTACCTTTACCTAAGGGTGTTTTTTTGTTATTATCTAAAACTATGCAGTGTTATTTAATTAATAAAACTATTTGTATATATATTTATTTTAAAGTCTATAGATTGAGACGTTCGGTTTTCTAAGGGCATTTTACGTTGTTGCGTTGACAACAGGAATGCGGCAAAGTGGCCAGCCAGCACACGATGGCAATACGGAGCGTTTAAATCCCTGTATTTACTGCACCTCGTATCCAGCAGCGATTTTTGGGGGAAGTATAGAATTGGTTGCGGAGCTACATAGCTGGGCTGCTGCTGTTTTTGAATTGGACAAACGGACGCCTTGCTTTACATCATCATCATAGCCGGCACACGACGCCCTCATCCTCGTTTCTAATCGATGTGCTGCGGAAGGCACTCGTTGAGCCACCCGCCACCGCCTGCTGTTGCCCAGCAAAAGAATTCAAAAGACCGCTTGGAGGACGGAGAGCAGTCGTCCGACACGTGGCGCTGACAAACTGCTTAAACACACCATTGATGAATTCATATATCGCCTGGTTTCTGGCAGTCACCAACAGGGGCTTTTCTCCTTTTTGTTCCTACGACAAATTACACACTTTGCGGCATTTTGCGCTTTTGAACAACAATTATATTGTTATCGATCGGTGATAGCTATGGAAGCTGCCAATTAACCAACTGCTACTAGAACAGTGGTCAAAATTTAATCACAGCCATTTAGCGCACATTTGATTTCTTGAATTATTTTGGTAAAAATATCATAAACAACAAGATTGCATTTTGCAATTGGATAATTAAGAATTGATTCCTCTGGTCGCAAATGAAAAGAATACCCTAGTGCTAGTTTTTCTTTTCATTATTTAATTTAGAGAACAAACCAATTTATTTTTGATAAAATTAAAAAAGCATATTTTTTAAATTGTTTAAAATGGATATATTTTGGATTTGAAATATCTAATATAAACTAAATCGATCTATTCTGGTCAAATTAATAAAAACAAGAAAGGAAGATAACTTCGACACGCCGAAGTTTGTATGCCCTTGCAGATTGGTTTTGATGTTTATATTATAAATTTAAATACTTTAAATACACACAAATCAGAGTTTTATTACATTTAACCTATACTTATTATGCTAACAGTTTGTCAGTTACAGTTTTACATTACAAGCTTTTTATTTTCTCTACTTCTACCGATCGTTTCTATGTCAGCTATATGATATAGTTGCCCGATTTTCATAAAATGTATACCAAAATTCTAAAATTATAAAAAAGCTTATAATTTTTTTTTCTAAAAATTTATCGAACATTTGTATGGCACCTATATGATATAGTCGTCCAATCCGGCCCGTTCCGACATATACAGCAGAGAGTATATACATAAAAGACTATGTGCAAAGTTTTATTTTAAAACTGAGAGACTAGTTTGCGTAGAAATGGACAGACCGACGGAAAGATGGACAGACGGACATGGCTAGATCGACTCGGCTGTTGATGCTGATCAAAAATATACATACTTTATAGGGTCGGTAACGTCTCCTTCACTACGTTGCAAACTTCTGACTGAAATAATACATAGTGCTTCCGTGGAGAAAAATGTCTGTTATTGTAAAAAGGCACAGTTATGCATGATACAATTATATAAAGTAGTGCCGTCGGAAAATAAGATTGCCTATCAGAGTGCAAGTGAGACGAGTGCGACTGAAACGACAACAGTATGAGAAAAACAAAATGTATACCATTTTAAGGCACGAGTTGTCAAAATAAGCTTATAAACTCGAACGATTTTAAAATTATATCTTGCAGAAATGCATGTACATATATATAAGAAAATATGTGACCTGTTAGTTTTTTTTTTCATTTAACCAATATTCGTAATAATCCAAATTCAATCTGCAAGAGTATACAAACTTCGGCGTATCGAAGTTAGTTTGTAATTTAGTTTGGATTTGAATTCATTTTGAAGTTATTTTTTCTTTAGTATGGTTGTAACAAACACACGAACATCTCTTAAAAAGCTAAGATAAAAGTGATAAGTCAACTTCAAATGTCTGTAATATAAATAATGGTGACTATTACACGATCGACAGGTTTTTGAAACCAATCTTTATCTTACTATATTTTTCCGATAGTTTTTGATGCACTGAACTTAAGCTACAGCCCCTCAAAAGTCCCGAAATCCGTATTTTTGCACTTTTTAAATGGAATTTAGGAAATTTAGTTGATGTGGGATTTAAGTTCAGCGCATGAAACCTTTGGAAAAGTATAGAATAACCTAAATTAAATTGCAAATAATTTAACTAATAATTCTAATTCTGGCACGATGGTACTTGTAAGTCTAACATATGTATGTACGTTGCAGCTTAGCGCTGGAAACGAATCTATTTAAATTATTTTCTTTGTTATGTTGATATTCCATTCAATATATAATATGTATGTGGACGACTGTCCGTCCACAGCCATAAGAAGCATACTATTTAATCACAGTCTCTGAACTATAACAGCTGGTTGTATTATTTAAAGGCTTATCTATGGGGCAAGCAAATTAAATTATTGTATAACAAATGTCTCGACAATTTTCATGAATTCAAAACCATTGAGATGAAATAATGAAAATCCCAAAAAACAATCAAAGGGATACCCCAAACCCTCAAGTCATCTCATACAACCCCAGCTCGCAGTTTAGACCTTTTTCTGTTTCTTTCCTTTCACCAAATACATCCCTAGCCCTATGAAAATACGTCCAGGTCCTGGTGCTCGCCCCTGTCCCTTTTTGTTGTATATTTGACTTAGGGTTTGGGTGTTCGTCCTCGTCCTTTCGTTTTGTAGACGCGTGCGGTATTGTTGGTGAGCCACACACATTTGCGTCACTTCAAAATCGGCAGCATCTATATACATATATATGAAAAAGTAGGCGTATCACCACTGATGAAGTTAAATTAGCGCACTCTGTTGATATATTCAGTCAGTCAGTTCGCCTTCTTTATCAGATATCTGTTGTAGGCAGTTTCAGTCGAGATATATGTACACTTTTGTTTAGAATTATATTTGTTGTTGTGGTAATTGAAAGCTGCGCAAATGGCGTTGCTAGCGAACAATATTTACATTCCATTAAATTTTGTTATTTTTTTTGTATTAATTTTTAATTTTTTATTTAATAGAATTCAAAAGATTTTGTTTAAACTATTTAAACACTAGGAGTGTTATTAAATATTTTTAAATATTTGTAAACTGCTCACTATAAATTGGTGGTGTAATTATTTAAGAAACAAATTAATGCGCCCTTCTAAGCTTATCCCATGGATGCAGATAGCGATGAAAATTACAATGCCGGTTTAGCTCTGTGGCTCTGCTGGGCCAACGTCGTCATCATCACGGGCACGGACGCAGCCACATCGGAATAACGGCCCAAAATCCAAATCACAAATCGCATGGTTGTAGCCGAAGCTACAATGCTACTTCAATGAGCAATTAGGCACTCAACCGGAAATGGAAAAAGGGGGTGCCCTCTAAAATTGAGAAGAAATGTTAAGCTAAATTTGTTATGTTCCGAAGCCTGGCTTCGTCCAATTAGATCTGGTATTAACTCCAGACATTTCTGGAGTTTCATTATGGAGTCGTTCTCGCCAGCTTGAAAGCCTACGGTAAGCATACTATTTTATTACTAAAGAGGCTTACTAATCATGCCCTTGCTGGTTAATATAATATTAGTCAAAAGTTTGCAACGCAAGGAAGCCGTCATTTCTGACCCAATAAAATGCCGCCAGTTTTTTCTTCCTTTTGGCCAAAATGTAATAAAATTTATTTATCCAGAAGCAAACTGCTAGGGTATGTATAAAATTGGCGTCATGAAGTTAATTTCGTTTTTTATAATATTTACATTAGTATAGTACATACATATATGTATATTGCAGGGGAGTCGAATTAGCATTCATTATAGCGTTCAACCTTATCAAAGTAAATGAATTAATTTAATTTTCAACAACACTGTTGTTTTTTTTTTTATTATTATTATTTATTAATTTTTTTGTATTGTATTATTTTTCTCGCACTGCCTCAGCTCTCTGTGGCATTATTTTCTCTAATCCCAATCGAACAAGTGTTGTTGACAGCATCACTTTCCGCGTTTCATTTGTGTGTGTCATTAATTTTTGGAATCCTAACCACTGCATTGTGAAAAATAACAGCTGATCCCCTTTTTCTATATGATTTTGTGGCCCGACTGACGACAAGCTTGTTCAAATCGTCGACTGGAACTAAATTGTGACATGTGATAAGAAACGTACCACATAAATCTTTAGAAACTTTTAAAGTGGCAGCTTAAAAGGGCCAAAATGTTTGTTTTGGATTTGTAGGCACTGGACTATTATTTATTTAAATATATAATATTCAAATAATTCAATTTTAAAAAAAGGACTTAAAATACGCTATCTCAATTAATATAATGTAGAAGAAAAAACTTAAAATTGGAGTATATTTCTCTACTGTTTTTAGATTTTTTATTTACTACCTTCAGGTAAAGATGTTCTCAAATTGATTTAAGTTTTTTCAGATTGATTTTTTTTTTCATTTTACCCAATTTTTTATTCCCTCGGCTTTGATTGATTATGTATTCGCAATTAACAACCCTGTCTGAGAAGAACTATTATGGTAAAGATGTTTTGTCATATCCAATAATTCCACAACGAATTATTTTTAAATCGTATAAAATCAATATATTGGAATTATCTTTATTAGAAGACAATCTGTAAAGCTGCATGAGCTTCAAAACTAAGGAACTAACATAGTTGTGTAGAAACGGACAGACGAACGGACAGGGGGACATGTTGATGCTGTTGATGCTAATAAAAAATAATAATATATGTATACTTTATGTGGTCAGTTATGACTTCTTTACTACGTTTCAAACTTCTGACTAAATTTAGATAACCCAGCAAGGGTATAAAAAGAATATCTAGTCTAGTTTTCGTTGAATCTATGAGACAGAAAATACCAGACAGGGAATTTAATTAAAGGCGTTATTATCAAAAATTTTGAAATTATCCAAAGTTCACAGCACACAATCTAGATTCAGAATAAATTAATGCTTTTCACACATTCTTTTCAAAATCAGATTCGTCACTTTCTCTCCCACGAGGCGCCGTGAAATTTTTTGGCACACGCAATTGGAATGACAAAAGTCGTCCTAGGAATGTTTCCCTTTGAAGAATCCAAAGAAAATTGAATGCCGGCGCACTAAAATAGAAGAAACAGAATTGGGGTGGAGCGGGCAGCGACTGGATTCGTTGGTGCGTGTGACTTCAAAAATCCCAAAAACGTGTCGGACAGGATGTTGAGTGCGCGTAAGCTTAGTTTGGCAGCCTTTTAGGGGTTGTCTTTAAAGACTATACTTTCCTACATTTTTCTTGGTCGGGTTATTTTTTCAATGTTGGTAAATTAAGAATAACAAATAAATAAACTGATAATAAGTTGTTGGTTTTTTAAATGTTAAATTTATTAGATTGATTCAATATAATAATAATATTTTAAAAAGATAAGATACATATTTAATTTAGTATTTAAGATTTTTTTTTTCTGACACCAAATATGTAAAACATAATACTTAAGATAAACATTGAGCAAAACCAAGCATATGCATACATACGTAGACGCATAAGCATTTGAATACGTAAGTATGTATGTATATTTTAATGTAGGTTTATATAAATTCCGCGTTATTATCACTGTAAATTCATAAAGTTAAAGTTTCCCCCTCGTTTTATTATTAACCAACCAATACACTTGAAAAAGTTAGGTTGGCCTTGTCTTTCCTGCCAAAAATATAGCCATCCTGCTCTTGCTCAATTTCTATTGGCCCTGCATATTTGTCACTGACTCGATAACGTACCATGTCATTCTGGCTATCTCACTTCAGTTGTAATCATTCGCTCCCGAAAAACAGCTAACGAAAAGAGACAACTCTATATAGGTACAGACTCTTTCAAAATGGCTGACCGAAGCGAAGTTTTTCGATGTATTGCTATTGCTGCTGCTCTTGCCAGTATTTTTTCGCTTGAGAGCTCATTAACGTTTCGCTTGGCTTAGTGCGCGCCTCGCCTCGTCAACTGATGGAAAACCTGTTAGCAAAAGAAGGCATTTTTGTTTAAACTAAAACGTCACCGGTTTGATAATTTAGAATGCAAATTATTTGCAGATTAATAAACTAGGTCGTTGGGCTCGCCGCGACAGCCCCATCGCTATTAGGGCGAATTGCGGTGGTATTCGTTACTATTCGGGACCATGTACTTATACTAATATTATTAAATGTACTTCGCGTCTTGTGTTTTTAAATAGTTAAAGTGAATGTTTTCTATCAGGCCCTACATAACAGTACTAAATATATTAACCTCCCGCCGAAGTATTTACAGAGAAATACCTAATATATATAAATAAAAAAATATATATATAAAATTGCACGCTAAGTGACGACTGTAATACAAGAGATTTGGCCGCGAAAACAAGATCAACGAAACAATATCGCTTAAAATAGGAGCGTTGAAAATGGTTTAAGTATCATTGAAGCATTTTGTCCATAATCACCTTGATATACATATACATATATTGAACTAATCAATCATGATGCTAACGACGGAACACATCATGCATGGCCACCACCCGCATTCGTCCGTCGGTCAGAGTTCACTTTTTGGGTGTTCGACGGCGGGTCACAGTGGCATTAATCAATTGGGCGGCGTCTATGTTAACGGAAGGCCGTTGCCCGATTCAACGCGCCAGAAAATAGTGGAGTTGGCCCATTCGGGTGCCCGTCCATGTGATATTTCAAGGATTTTACAAGTATCTAACGGATGTGTTAGCAAAATTCTTGGCAGGTGAGAGCGCAGACTAAATTGAACAACAATTGCTACTAAATTTTTCATTTATTTGCAAAGATTTATATAATTGAAATATTTATTCATATTTGTAGTGGGCTAAGACTACAATGTAAATTATTCATTTTCTGAATCTCAGCTAATATGATTGGTTTATGTTCGCATTTACCTATTTAATCTTACCTAAATTTTTTGATTGTAAATATTTCTTCAATTCATTTTAAAAACAGAAAGGAACAGTACAACAACAGGAACAACAAACTTATTTCTGCAAAAGTATTCATGAACGAGTAACTATGTGAAGGTAGTCGTGTAATTGAATTAGCTTAGTAACAATTGAGAATTTATGTGTCAGACAAGACACAATTATTCGATGGTGCCGCGCATAAAAATGAAATATATGTATTTATATCTATACATTTATTTACATATGAATGAGATGAAAGCTTTAATGTTTTTCAATCATCTACTCTAAGACATGGCCGAAATGGCCATTTCGGTTTTAATTATTTGAAAATCGTTGACTAAATCATATACATATGTACATATGTAGCTACTATAGGAACGGTAGAAAAAAGAAGAAATTAAGCAGTTTGCAATTAGATCATTAAGAATCGTTTCGTTTTGGTCAAACGAAAAGAAAAACTAACAGGAGGTATATACAAAATATACATACATATTTCTATAAAAAGAGCAACTTGTTTTTATTAAAATCTCAAGAACATATTCATTTTTTAAATCGTATTAAATAAGTATATTTTG
>JAEIIJ010008784.1:0-14094 GCA_018904815.1 Drosophila ogumai | reverse complement strand
TTTAACGTTTTCTACTTTTTTACGGCCAGAATGAGGCCTTTGCCTTAATACAGCCTATAAGAATCGCAGAGAAAGGCACTTGCTTAGGAAAAGGGTCTAGGAAAAGCAGAGAAAGGAATTCAGGAGTTTATAATTTTAAAATGTTTATTAAAATGTTTATAAATATCACTCTAAATAGTACTAAATGCTAGGCTTTCCTGTGATGAATCTAACTTGTTCTTCTGAAAGGTTTTTGAAACTCCTTAAATCAGAATTAAAGAAGTTATTTCCCCGATTTTGTTTGCTTTACAAAACCTCAACTACCCTTCTAATACCTCTTATTCGTGCATACCCCATGCTTGCCCCATTATTACAGGGCATTTGCAACAGCCAGCGACGGCTGTGGCTTGTTAAAAAACTTTTTTAAATGCGAAAATGAAAGAGCAACAACTGGCTCGAGGGGAGGAAGTGCAACGGTGGGTCATGCCACCCCCTGATGCCAGGACTCCCGATTCCTGGTTAGAATTGACAGGCACAGGATACAAGCAAGGCAGCAGCCGGCACACGGCGTCAAGTGCCTGAGCTGAGTTGTGGCGACACAACAATTGAGTTTGTCCTGCGATGCTCGCGGGAGACTCCCCTCCCCCCTCCCCCTCCGCCCCGTTTTGTGTTGAAACATTTAATTTACTGGAATTTGGCGCAATGTGTGTAAGCTTATTAACAGCTTGACGGAGGGGGATGGCTGCCTGCCTTCCCTGTTTTCCTATGCAAATTTTAAACCTTCATTGGAACGGGGGGTGGGGGGGGAGTGCCAGGAAGGTGTGTTTGAAACCTGGTTTCACCACAGATGTTGGCTTAATAAAGTCACAAAACAAAGGCAGCTTAGGCGGCGCCATCAGGTGTGTGAAACAAAGGTTGTTTGGGATGGATTCGTTGTGGTTACATCTAGATATTATTCAGGTTTTTTTTTTCTACTTTTCAGGGAGCTTAGTCATGGGTAATTTTTATGTGGGAAAAGAATATATGATAGAAGGAAAATTGCTGTATATATTTCTGTAAATAGATATTAGATAGAAACTATAAAGATTTCGGAGAGAGATACTAGAGAAAGATACATAGTTACTGGAGAGATGCTAGATGGATGCTCGATAAATACTAGAAAGATACTTGATTGATAGATAAATCGATAGATTTAGCCTTCAAGAACCTATAAGAAATGGGTTTTTAAAATTAAACTTCTTCTGTACACTCATACAAATGCTCAGCAAAAATAAAAAATTTAGAAGGTTTTAATATTTTTCTTAGTATAAATTAGTGTTTTTTTTTTGTACCCAATTAAAATATTCAACTTAAACTTAATGTTAAGATTAACAAGATCTTAAAATTAAAAGAAAATTCGTATTTTTTGTACTCACCTTTGTTTAGATCCCTCCTCTGATTGATCAATGTCCTTTGAAAAGCTAGAAATAATTGGGAATTATAGTGTTATTATTTTGTATTATTTTTTAAATTATTTTTTTTTTAATTTTTAAGCCATTTGTTGAGTTATTTTTTAAATCTCATTTTTAAAGAATTTTTTTGTTTATATAAATTTAAATTTAAATCATTTAAAAACACTTAATTAATATTATAATCACACAAACTAGTTTCTTAAACACTTTAAAAACGATTTCAAGTTCCTTATTCTGGGTGAGGAAAACACCCAAGAAAACACACACCAAGACACTCAAGACAAAACCCAAGACAGAAGGCACAAAATTCAGATTTAATTGTCCCTCAAGATGGGGGGAGGGACATGGAAAAGGTGGATCTTTGGCCAGAGAGACAATGCAAATATACTTAAGTGGGATTTCCTATACAAATAAATTATTGAGTGACTTCAACAGAGATTTCTCTTTCCTCCTCTCTCTCCTCAGGATGAAGGACAGCTTGTCCACAAGCAGCGCAGCAGGGATGCCAGCTGGAACAGGAACAGGAACAGGAGGAACTGCAGGCAGTGCCACGCCCACGGCACCCACAACGCCCTCAGCAGGAGGAGCTATGGGAGGTGGAGGAGGAGGAGCAGGAGCTGGAGGAGCAGGAGCAGGAGGAGCTGGAGCAGGAACAGGAGCCACCACAGCCGCTGCAGCAGATCCGCAGCAGACCCCGCAGCAGCGCGGCAAAAGCAACATCCATGAGCTACGCAACCAGGACTATGTGAGCCGCCTAATGGCCGCCACTCCGCCATATCTGTACTCGGCGCCCGTGGGTCCCAACAACTTCTTCTTCAGCGACATGCTGCGCTCCCTGGTCCAGGCCAGGAACAATGAGACAGCGCGTGTGCTGCAGCTGCAACAGCAGCAGGCACAACAGCAGCAGCAGCAGCATCAGCAACAGCAGCAGCAGCAGCAACATCATCAGGCCTCGCTGGTGCGACGTCCCAGGAAGCGATCCTGGTCACATCGCCCCTACTACGAGCAGCTGCGCGAGCGACGCGAGGCTGAGGAGAAGCAACAGCAGCAGCAGCAGCAACTGCAGCCAGAGAAACCTCTAGAGCTGACCAACAAGTCCCTGGCCACACCCACTACTGCTGCCACACCCACTCCCCCCTATGGCTATGCCAAGCTGGAGACCAAGCCAGCAGCCCTGCCGCCGCCACCCAAGACCCTAGCCTCGGGTCTCGGTCTCGGCCTGGGACTTGGTGGAGCTGTGGACTCTGCTCTGCAGGATAATACACCGCCGGCGGCTTCATTGCCACCGCAGGATTTGGTTCTGCCACCGCCACCGCCTGTGTGGTATCCACCTTTGTACGCACCCTACGGCATCGATCCGCTGCACTTCTTCATCGACCTGCGGGTCTCTGGCCACATTTACGATCGCAAAAAGGAGAATGTGTCGCCTTTGTCGGCCAGCAACAATGCCATTGGCGAGGAGGGTTCATCATCGACGGCAGGAGCCGCCACCACCACCACAACCACCTCATCCTCGGCCTCCTTGAGTGGCAATTTTCTGAGCAAGCAGCGTCATGGCTCCGCCTTCACAGTGCCCATACCCAAGGCGGCCCAAAGTGATGCCATTAATTTGTGTGCCAATCCCAGTGGAGGGGGAGGAGGAGGAGGAGGAACCACCTCCCCAACCAGTGTCAGTGTCTTGGGCAGCAAATTCGAGCATTATGCCAAGTACTATGACCTTGGGGAGACCAAGGAGAATCAGCCCACGGTTACAGCTTCCAGCACGGCCGCCGCCAATCATCTCTCAGCAGCTGCCGCCGCCGCCGCTGCCGCCGCCAATCTGTCCAAGTCCAGTGCCAGCTATATGCTCCAGCATCTGCCACGCCTCTACAGCCAGTTTGCTGCCCACCATCAGGCCCAGGTGCAGCAGAACCAGGACACGGAGTCCGCCAAATCGGATTCGGTCTCGGCCTCGGTCAGCGCCTCGCTTTCGGTGCCGGATCTCTGTGATGATGACTCCATGGGCAGGGGTTCCAGTGACACGGCTGTAGGTCCTGGCGGTGGTTGCCTGGGCGAGGGTGAGGGCGAGGGCGAGGGCGAGGGCGGTGGGCAGGGCAACTGTGACATCGATGTGGAGATCATAGACTCCATCAAGTACCGGACGGATGGGGAGAGTAGTCGCTACTCCAGCAACGACGAGGCCTCCATCACGCAGATCGATTGAGCGGCAAGCAGAGGGGGTAAAGTTAATAAATAAAATATTAAAAAAAAAACTATTTAAAAATAAAATAAAAATATAATATTCATAGAAAATAAAAAGCCATGAAATATCCCTTAAAACTTGACTTATTTATTTTGGAAAATAAATTAAGAAGAACAGCATTCTTAATTAAAAAAAAAATAAAAAATAAATTCTTCATAGACTGCTTTTATAATTCCCAACCTTTTCTGGTCTCAGAATAAATAAAAATATCAAATGAGAGGCACTTTTGTTGTGGAAAGTATTTAAAAAGAAACAAGGAAGCCACCGCATCACTTGACACCTTTCATCATCATCATCAGGACAAGCCGCTGCTCCTCCTCCATCTTTAGCTATCCTTCTTCTTCTTCTGGTTCTTCACTTCCGTTTCCTCCTGCCGGCCGCCCCTGAAAGTATGCAGCGACAAAAGTAATTTCATAAATCATTTGACGCTGTTGACGTCGCCGCTATTCACCCATCTTTTTGCGACTACGAATGCCACTGCGGGTTGCCTCAAGGCATTTGTTAAATGTTGGAGCATCCCAAGCCGCCTATTGAAACCGCCCCCCCTTTCCTTGACGCCCCTGCGAAGCGCATTACACGCCTGACTACGCTTTGTGTAAATTAAAACTGCTGCCGGCACACAGAACGATGCTCCGCAATTCTTTTGCGTATATTTTTTGCCTTCCCTTCGAGCCTTTTTTTATGTTTTCTTTTTTTTAATTTTTATTATTATTTTTTTTTGTTTCATTTAAGGCCCACAGGATATTAATTTTTACACCATTCATTGATTTTGTTTGCTACCCGCTGCTTAATGAACACATGCACGGCTATGGCGACTTCCGTTTCCGTATCCGTTTCTGCCAGAGTTGCACTGGGGTAAAGGGGTATTATAACTTATATATCACCGATTTCATGATTTCGATTAAGAATAAAAAATGTATATAAATTAGGGATGCAGAAAATAACCAAAATCGTTATTTAAATCAAGATTGTAACTTTTTAGATATACAATATGCGCTTGAAAATGATACTCTTTTTAATATATCGAAATAATGTAAAAAAAAGTCCAGACAAATTAAAATAAATAATATTTGTCTAATATATTGTGAATATTTTAACTTAAAATTAAATAACACAAACCACCCACCTTAGGTTACCGGGTAACGTACAGTCGTGCCTTCTTTGCAGTGGCTTTCTTACTTGCTTTTTTGCATGTCGCTTCTTGTTGCTTCTCGTGTGTGTATTGTTTATCAAACGTATGGATTTCCATGAGTTTGCAAATTTCTGCACATTGAGGTGGAAAAACTGCAGAGGAGACACTCGATAAAAAACCAAAAAAAAATAAAAAAAACGGAAACCGCGGAGTACAGTCAGAACAAGAGATGTCGATAGGCTGGACGAAGGAGGAGCTGCTCATCATCATTATCATCGTTATTGTCAGCGTCATCATTGTGTAATCAAAGTAAGTACCAAAATTTGAAGAGAGAGAAAATTGAAATTCAAGCTAATTGCAGGAAATTTATAACTCAACTTAACAGCTGACAGATTTTTGCCTTTTTCGCTGCGAGGCAAGGATAAGGAGCAGGAGGAGGATACTTTTGTTATCCTCTCGAATTCATAAATCTTGGTAGACGCTCATAATTCATGCAACAGTCGACAATTGGCAGCGGTTTCCACTCTCAAGACGGAGACGAGGATGCTGGGGATGCTGGGGGGGATTCCCCAACAATATAAGCCCGCTCAACTTGCCAGCATTTTACCAATGACAAGACGAGCTAACTGGCAACAGGCAACCAGCAACAACAAGAAAAAAAGCAAAAAAAGTAGAGTAGGGGAAGAAGGAAAGCTGGAAATGGAAACCCGAAGGAAAAACCCTTCAGAGTTGGGCGGGGTTGGGGGAGTTTTAGGCAAACAATGAATGCAGGCAGCAATGGCTTATCCCAAAGGGGAAGAAAGAAGGTGGAGGGGGTCCGTGTTTTAAAAAGAAAACGCCAAGTACTTGGGCGTGTTGACAGCTTAAAGCTTTTTCCCTAATTGATAGATTCCCCTTTATTTTTTCTGTGTTTTTTGGGAGCTAAAAAGAAACGGAAGGGAAAAGCAGAACAAGCGGGTTTAAGTTGTATGATTTATTTTTGTAACCTAATTATTATTTATACTAATTTAAAAAAAAGTAAAGAAAAAATAAAAGCATTATTTAATAGACAAAAATATCCATAGATTAAGGATGTATGTATATTAAGAGGGAGAAAAAGGTATTATTTAATTTTAAAAGTAAATCCTTAAGCATACAATTTGCATTATTTAATGATTATGGTTGAATTTTGATTGGCTTTTGATTTAAAAATTTTTGTTGTATTTTTAATTTAATTTTATATAATATTTTATTTAACGATTTTTTATTTGAATTATAAATTTAAAAATTCTTTATAAAAAAGCAACCCCTGGCACCATCTGTGGTTCCTGTGCAGCTTTACCAACTACAACTGGCGCCATCTTGTACTCAAGTTGCAAAACCCACAGGCACAGTGCTGCCCCAACCAGGAATGGTGCCTCCAACAGTTTTGCCGCATTTTCTCAATCATGGGCAGCACGGTTGTGCGGCGGGCAGTTTAAAATGTATAACTTGCGCCTTGCCTTGTTTGTTGCTCAAGGCAATTAACAGCCAATCGAAAGTCGAAACTAAGCAAACAAATTAAATTAAATCAGATTAACAAAAAGTCTTGCATCGGGCGATATTTGGCGTTTGGCCTTCGGCAAATTATCATGTGATTGTGAGGGCTTTTTGTTACCAATTTGTTTTGCTACTTCTTTGCTCCCCTTTTTTTTATATTTTTCGTATGTATTTTTCCTACTTTGTTTATTCTGAAATGTTGTATTTATATTTTTTTTATATAATTTATGCTTAAATGCTGATATTATAATAAAGAGCCACGCTTTATTTGCTCATAGATATTTATGAGAAAATTTTCCAGATAGCGGTCGTTTTTTTTTTCCTTTCTACGCATGCGAAATACGCTAATTGTGGCAGCACGCTGAGAATAAACAAATACAAATACAAATACACAAGCAGACAGCATTTAAAGGCAATAAAATCAAATAGTTTTGTTTTCTTGTAGTTTTGTTGGTTTTTATTTGTTTTTGATTATCTAATAACACTTTTTTAATCTCAGTTAGACTTGGGACCCCGAAAAAGTATGCTATATTTGGGACGTTAACCTTATGATAACTTATTTTTATTTATAAAATCAGAGCACAGTTTTTAAACTGCGCATTTTGTAAAAACAAAACGAGTTACAATAAAATATTCAATAAAGAGGGTTCAGGAAAAAAAAAAGAAGAATGAGAATAGATGGGCAAGGGGAACAGCAAAAGAAAAAAAAGGGAAAGAGAAGACGCGATGCGACGCAAAATCAAAAACAAAACGATCGTTTTGCGTCTGTTGACAAAGCGAGGCTAAATGGGAGAGCGAGCGGGACAGCGACAGCGGCAAAGAGCGAGAGCGAGCGTCGGAGAGCCGCGTCGTCATTTGTTTGACATTTATCAAGAGCAATAACAACTACAACAAAAGAATACAAACAAAAACGAAAACGTAACGAAAGCGAAGAAAAAATGAAAACCCAACAACAACAAAAAAAAAAACAAAAACTAATAAGAAACATGCCAGGAAAATAAACAAAAATAAGAGATTAATCAACGTGTGGAAAAAACATAGAGTGGTATGCAATTTTCTGCCTATACTTACGCAAAAATTGAGAGGGAGGTGTAAAAAAAAGAGCGTCTTTATAAATTAAACATGCCCAAACGTTAAATGAGCCGCACACCGCCCGCCCCCCAATTCTTCGTTGTTTCTCTTTGTCTCTCTGTCTCTCTACCAGCTCACTGCTCCTCCTCCTCCTCCTGCTCCTCTTTCCTATCTGCTTCTGCCTTTTGCGACGACCTCACCTAGACAATAAGGCAAAAGCAAAGATAAGAGCAAGAAGCAGAACGCACAGACAAAGCGCCGTGAAACGAAACTGAAAATAAAATAAAAATGCAAATAGAACAGAGATAAAAACAATTACGAATGTGCATACAGTATGTATAATGATTGATTTATAGATACATATTTTAATCTCACACATGTACATAAGCTTGCCTGTTGTATTTAATTTTATTCAATTTAATTCCCCAGATAAGCACCTCGCCCCACTGTGCACTGTGGAAGCTATCTCGTTGGCGTCCCATCAACAACTTTTTCGGGCTATAGCCCCCCCCATACCGCATCTCTGCACCACCGACTGCTAAAAATGTGTTTGTTAATGCCTTCAGATTTTCGCTTTTCTGTATCTTTGCTTATTTTCCTCTCAGCTGCGCCGTATTTGATGATCGTTTGTTCTCTGTTCATTGAAATTTAATACAGCAGCCGGTACACGATCGATATTGAAGCGATCAAATCGAGAATATATCGAAACTGCAGCATAATAATTTTAATATTTTTAATTTAAATTGTTTTGTTGTGTAGACATCTATATCTATTTATGTTTAGTGCTATAATATCTATAGATCAACCTATATCCCCGATGTCAACTATGTACGTGTGATATTGTGCGTGTCTCTTAATTGCTGACTGGGGCTGCATTCGGCATTTGCATATTTTCGTGGCTGATCCGATCCGATCCGATTCGCCGCGTTAAACTACGAAAATGGATGGTGATGGAGAGAGCGAGAGAGATGGTTAGTTGCTGTGGTAAGGGGTGGAGAATCAGTGGCCGTGGGATGGGGAATGGAATGGGTATATGGATGCGCGAATGGGAATGGGAATGGCAGGGGAAGGGGAGTAGGTGGCGGTGATGTGGTGCTTGGTAGTGTTGTGGTCTAAGGGTACATGGCAACAGAAAATTTGTCGGGCTTGTTTGCTTTATTGCTCCACTTTTGCTTGTGACTGTGTTTAGTGCCCTGGCCGCTGTCGCTGCTATTTGATTTTCACATTTTTCTTTATTTTGGTATCACATGATTGTACAAACACACCCCAACACAGCTACAGATACCTGTCGTGAGTGTGCGTGAGTAGTGTGCTCGAAGGAAAATGCCTTTTCAAAACGATCTCTTTGTTTTATTTTATTCTTACTCCTTAGTTTTGGGTTCTTGAGTGACTGATCTGTTGATCTCCACATTTGTCGCTGTCGTCGACATAATGACGTCAAAGTTTACCTTCGTTCTTTTGTTATCTAGACATGAATATGGATCCTACAGATTCCCGGATTCCTCGCCATATGAATACTCTTTCTGTATTCCATCAGTTGGGTATTTCATTGAGTTACTAATGTAATTATTTAACTTTGTTTTTATAACTTGTATGAATTAAATCCGTTACCTAGTTCTTGTGTGCTATGTTTTTCTTATAGCTCATGCAGGCCCAAAGAATTTAAATTTACAGCTGTATGACACTCTCATATTTTATGTTTAAGCCAATTTAGTGTACTATGTACTATAATTTATTTGCAACTAAATTAAATTTAAAAAATAAATTAACGTTCTAATTTAAGTTTTAAGTACATAGTTAAATTTGGTCTGTGTCACACAGACTTTATTTTTTTATCACGTGTTATTGTTCAGTCCATCGCTTGCTCCGGCCACTCTGATGGCGCTCTTTAATATCCTCCTACCGCTCTTGCCTGCTTAAGCTTTCATTGGCTCTCTTTTTTATTATCGGAGCTTCTCTTCGGACTTCGACGTTGTTATGCTTTTTTGCACCTGTTTAACTGTTTTTGGTTTTTCGCCGTTTTGAGCGTGGTTTTGCTGGTTGTCGGGGGGTGGTGGGGGTCTGGAATCAGGTGTCGGGAAGGGGCACGGTGCAGTAATGGGGACCCCCTTTTGGCGTTGCCATGGTTCTAACTGGTTTTTCGAAATTCCTTTGCACTGCAATTTCACTTGCTCGTTGGTATTTGATATTTGTACTTGTATTCGTTGTTGTATTTGGCCCCCAGAGCGAGTTGTATAACTATTTATGTGAGAGCGCTTATATATATCTACATGTATGTGGATCAGGCAACAACAGCAACTACAGTGTGACATCATTGAAGCGAACAACTGCAAGTACCATCTACACGTCATATACATATACATATATACAAAAACATATATGTACATATATGTAGGTTATTTTACGAGTTGTCAAAATAAATATCAATAAATATAAAATATAAAAATAATTAAATTATTTATTTATATGCTTTACATTCAAGAGGTCCCACTGCTCTACAGCGATAACCGCATGGCAAAACAACAGAGAGGGTGGCAAGGCGAAGAGAGCGTTGACAACACAGTGCGTCGCGTCGAAAAGTTGTGTGTAAACAATTGGGGCCGTCGCCGGCGCTCTTGCTTGCTCCCCAATTCTCTGTCTCTCTCTCTTCAGCGAGAGAGTGACCGCCTGCAGTTTGTTTATACGCCGTTTGTCCCACATAATTTTTGTTTGTTAGTTTTTCTGCTGCTTCCACACGAGCTTCGGCCCTGCGTAAGTGTGTGTGAGTGTTCTATTTTCCAACACACGCATAGCTGCGTCCACACCACACGTTTTTCGTTCATTAAAAAGCCGCTCTCTCTCCATCTCCATCTCCCTCCTCTCTCTTTCTCTCTCATTCTACCTCTGTTGCGTATTTTTGGCCAAAGCCACGTTGTTGGAAAAATCGGTTTGTTGGAGCGAAAAACCGGCCGGAAAAGCGAACAAACAATTCCTATTGGAGATTTTCCAGTAATTACGTGAGCGCTCACGCCGTCTCTCTTTTTCTCGGTCTTCTTGCCCGCGTGTGTGTCATAAAATAAAATTCGTATAATTGAGTGACAAAAACGATAAGAACTTGCTTCCATTTTTTTTGTTACTTGTTCCTTGTGACTTTCTTTCGTTGCGCTTTACCAGCTATTCCCTGATTTCCGTGGCTCTGTTTTCTTGGTCTCTCTCTGGATCTCTTTCTGTCTAATTAACACGTTCGCATTACAATTTAGTTTCATTAATAGACCAACAAAAAATAAATGAAAGAGTAACCAAATCTAGAGCGCTACTAATACCAAGGCAAACACAAGTATGCAGCGTAAAAACAATAACGGCAACTCTCCCGATCGCGCTCCCGCTCTCTAAATGCCGATACATTTAGCGTGTTTGTGTTTTGTTATTTGCGCGCGGTGTTGCGGTTGCGGTACAACAAAAACAATAAAAATAATAATAACAAAAACAGCCGAGAGCGAGAGCGCCAGACGACGCTGCGGTTACGTGTGTATTAGTGTGATTGACTTTTTCGCCGCTGCGTGTGACACATGTTCACCCACACAGACGCACTGGCAATACAGTGGATTGTGTGTAGCATTTATGTAAATGTGATGAATACCTTTTGCCGATAATAAACGCTGCCGCACAGTGGGCAACAAGCACTCTTCCACTGATTACCTAACAACGTTGAATAATTAACTGGCGTAGACTTAATTTTTCCATTGACAATGCCATTTTAAACAGTCAGTTTTTAGTAAGGTTACATCCCCTTAAAGCTTTTATCAATACACAATTCAAACCACAAACTCTTATTGGAATTGAGATTTATAATACCCCCTTAATAATATTTACTGGATAACAGTGGGTCTACAATTTGTTGGTTTTATGAATTTCGAAAAATAACAATTTTACAATTAAAAACTGAAGTAATTAGCAAATTGTAACTTATTTATTTTGCCCACCTCGTGCCACTGTGCCAACGGCCGAAAGAACAACAAAGCAATGAGGCGAGGTAACTGTAAGCGCTAGCTGCTTCGTCATCTGCTTCTTCCTCTTCTCCTACATCTACGTTTTGGCAAAAACAAAAACCATGTGTTTGCCACGCGCTTACGTTACGCTCTCCGGAGCTCTCAGAAGAAGGAGAGAGAGAGAGAGAGCGTGGGAGAGAGCGGCGGAGCTGCCATGTGTTTTTTCTTGCCGTGTGTGTGCGTTTTTGTGTCGAAAACAAATCAAAATCCAATTCAATTAGTAGTAGATGAAGCTAATTTTTTTATGCTATTATTTTTGTTTGGCAACTGGCAATGAATAAACTCG
This sequence comes from Drosophila ogumai, assembly GCA_018904815.1. NCBI lineage: Eukaryota > Metazoa > Arthropoda > Insecta > Diptera > Drosophilidae > Drosophila > Drosophila ogumai. The sequence continues at coordinate 2,387 of JAEIIJ010008784.1, read as the reverse complement.
AAATTAGTTGTAAAACGAGTAACAAATGATCAGCGATATACAACTGTCTTTGCATTGCTTTTGTTTGTTTCGGTGCGGCGACTGCGACGCCGCCTCCGCAGACTGCGCTGCGCTGCCCGTCTCGTTGGCATTCTCGCATTCCCGCATTTCATTTTGCATTGTGCCTTTCAGCGCAGCGGACGCAAGCGAAAAAGCATTCAAAACTATAAAGTTAAAGCTGACGAGAAAAAACAATCTCATAAATACAAAAGTGAAAAACAAAACAAGCAAATCACATCTACGAGTGGACATAAAAATCTGCAAGAAAATCAAACCAAAGCTGCCAATTGATGCCCCAAAATCGAGTACGTATGCCTAGCATATTAACACAACCCCTTATTTTTTTTCAAATGTGCGATTAGTGTCATAATTAAAGGACTAAGGAATGAAACAGAAAAAATTCCTAATAAAGACCTCGTAAAAAAAGAAAAAACAAAAGCCGAAAGCGCAAAATTGGCGAAAAAAAAGTTTGCAAGTGCCGCCCACAACGCCGTACGAAGAGAGAATAACAGAAATGAGCGCAGACGGGAGAGAGAGAGAGAGAGTAGCAGCAACAACACAGTAGTGAGTGCAGAGCAAAATAAATAACTGGAGGGAAAGCAGCAACAAGAAAAAACACAAACAAACACGGCGAAAAAAACAAATCACCAAAAAGAAAACCGAAAAAGCTACGCAAAAACAACGTGGTATTAAAAAAGAAATAGAAAAAAACAACAGTTTTGCTTGAAATCGAAGAAATATTTTTAGTGCTGCGGCCTATCAGTGTGTTTGTGTACAAATTTGTCACCAAAATGTGCGTGCAAGTGTGTGTGTGTGTGCGGGTCCCCCGCCTTGTTGTTGTTATTATTTTCGTTTTTGCTTCTGTTGCTTCTGTTATTTTCACTTCTTGTACGCCCCCCGCTTTGCCCTGAAAAATGTAAATGAAAACGGGACAATTTGGAAAAAGCAAAAAGTAAAAGCGATAACAAAATTTATCAATGATCCCTAGATAAAAGAAAAGGATAGGGGCGGTCGGAGAATTGAAAAGATTAACCGGAAGGCGAGACACACCCGCATAAAAAGAATATAAAATATATGTTCATTTGTATAAGGAAGGAAAAGGAAGTTTTCATCAAAAATCAATCATAGACAATGTTCAATTTTGATAATATTAAAAATAGTTAATTAATGGTTTGTTTTAAAAATTTTTTTTATTTAGTTTTTATTCTTGTATTAAATCCAAACACTACTGTTCAGAAAATCGGGAGCATAAGACCCCAATGAGAGCCGCGTGTAATCAATCATTTGGAAATTGAAAGCGTCACCACCTGTTGGCTCTTTTTATATAAGCTCACGCACACGCATATCAATCAAAATCTGGGTTATTTTACCCCAATGAGATTCTGATGCAAATCTCCAAAATGCCGAATATTTTGACACCCTTTTACTGCATTATGTTCCCCCCTTTTCTTTTAATTAAATAATAGTGAACTTTGGGGCCACCTTAGAGTCGAAATTTAATTTTAATTTAAAACCAGTTACAGAAATTCTTACAAGGAATTCCTAATCCCAATATTTGGGATCTTTAGATGCTTCACTGTAGTTATTAGTCCACTTGGGTTTGTTGTCGCTTTTTCTCAGTTTCGCGTTGGCCTGTTACCCATACATGCACACACAGTACACACACACACACGTGATAAGGAGTGAAAGGGAGAGGTAGAGGGAGAGTGCGTCGCCGCCGCTGCGTCAGCAAGAAAATACATTGGATTTTGAGCAGAGAGAGGCAGCTACGCCTGTTCTGGCAGCGAAACGAGGCGCAGAATATTGACATCGCCTTGTCGTTGATGTAATACCCCGTAGTTTAACATTAGTTCGGCTATATTCGGCACTTTAAGCCAAAAATGTTTAGAAATTGCATTGAAAAGCCTTGGAGGAATTCAATACCAACACTTAAATTATAATTATTTTATATGGTACATACACTATAGGGTATCCCATAGTTGATACTATTTTAGTTGCTCTTCACTTGCTTTATTTTGGCGTCGTTTTTTGTTATTTCTCCTGCATAATTCATGTGTAAGCTTGCGATCGTGTGATTTGTTGTTGCTCTCCCTGCTAAATAGTGCTCTCTGCTCTGCTTTGCTCTCTTTTTCCCCCCTTATATAGCGATCTCTATCCCCCTATCTACCGTCTCGCTCGCTCCCTTTCTCTATCTCACCGAGACGCTAATTTGTTGTTGTTAGTGGTGCCATATAGCATATACACACGTCATATAGCGTCGTGTCTTGATAAAGCGACCTCGCCATTGCCTGCTGCCTGGCTTACTTTTTTATAATATTTTTTTTTTTTTGTGTATTCTCTTAAAGGTA
>JAEIIJ010008778.1:0-31900 GCA_018904815.1 Drosophila ogumai | reverse complement strand
AGTTTTATGTATATTATATGTACATATGTATATTCTTTCTGTGTACGATATCATTTTTGTTTTATCTCAGATAAAAAGGGCACTCCACCAAAATGAGTCCACCTCAATTAGGCGTTGAAATCCAATTTATTCCGAGTGCAACAATGATCCGCAACGGTCTGGATAGGGTGCTAGGACTCCGGAGCCAGCTGCGCTATTGGATAAGTGCCCGGGACTGTTATGGCCCCCTTAATCTAATGGTGGCTATTTCCTTCGGTTTAGGGATTACGCCTTTTCTTGTGCACCGAAATTCCCAGGGCGAAGGCTCCCTGGAGCAGTCCTGGTACGGATTCCTCAATGCCATCTCCCGGTGGCTGCTACTCGCCTACTGCTATGTCCACATCAACCTGAACGACGAGAGTCTGATTGGGTATTTCATGAGCAACCACGTCTCCCAGGTCAGCACTCGGCTGCACGACATCGGTGGTATTATAGTGGCCATATGCACCTTCATTGTGCCCCTGTTGCTGCGCAAGAATTTCCAGAGATCGGTTTACACCACGAACGAGGTGGACGAACGATTGGAGCGGCTCAGGTGTCCGGTGAACTTCAACACGGTCCAGGGTCTGCTGATTTTGGTCATAACATTAGTTGTCCTGCTGGATGGTACCCTGCTGACCACCTGTATGGTGTGCCTGTCCAAAATGGATGTCCATGCCTCCTGGCAGCTGACATTTCTCTTTGTCTCTGATCTCCTGGTCACCTCCGTCACCATTTGCATGTTTTGCCTGATGACGCGATCGGTACAGCGGAGATTCAGATGTTTGCATAGGGTAAGTAATTTTTTGAGAATATTTTATATAAATTTTATAGGAATTTTAAGAGGGTTCTAATTTATATTGGAAAATCAAATAAATAAATTTTTAAAAATACTCTCTGTGAGGTTAATAAAAACCATAAAAAAAAACTATAAACAAATAGTACACACTCGCTGCTTATTTAAGTCTGAACTTAAAGTTCGTTTCACCAAACGGAATTTCCCCATTCAATCATCATCTATCTCACCTGTCAATCAGAGTAATCCCTGTGCACAAGGAGCAAGGAGCTGAATGGGGAAATCCGATCAGCTTATGGCGCAACCAATGGCCAGCAACACATTTGCCCTCCATTTGCATCCTCCTTTTTCGTTTCCATATCTGCCAGACATTAGTCGAGTGCGGCTAGATATGCGATTACCCGAGACTCGAGACTCTGGAGTCCCTCGATAATGAAGATAATGAATTGCTCGTCACGGAGCACACAACAGCACACACACATACACACAGAGATGCTCGCACACTTGTCTGCGGGAGTTATCTTTATGGTCTGACAAGTGAATTAAATCGAGACATCTTCCACAAGAACACACGAACAGGGATGCTAATTTGGGTTTTTTTAGCTTTAAAAAGAAATCTTTGTTCACAAAAATATGGCTTGTTTTGTTACAAATATATGAAGCAAACTAACGGAGAATATAGTATAATAATAACTTACATTTTTTAATTAAAGCCAAACAAATATTCTTTAATTAGAAACATACTTCAAAGTAAAACAATTGCATAATAAACCTAATCCATGAATTTTTGAAACCATAATTAAAAACCTTGATTTCTTATTTCAGAATTTCGTTTTTTTTACCTAAGAATATTTTTTAATAAATTTTTTTACGGAACAAAAAGTATTTCCAATGGTTCAGACTTTGTTTCTGTAAAACGGATGCTTTATTTAAGCCTCTGTAGGATTAAATATAAAATAACCTTTTTAAACGAGTTTTAAGTTAAATAAAATGAAACTTGATATAAATCACCTTCTAGTTTTTTATTATTACTACTATTAAACATCATTTAACATTAGTAACTCATTGAATTTCGAAGGCAAAAGGTTGGATTTCAAATTTTTAACTTAGTAATCAATTTATATATTAAACTCAAGTACCTTGAGCTATTGGTTTATAATTATTATTAAGCTATTTAAAAAAAAAAAAACTTTTTTTTAAATAAATTTAAACTATATCTGTTATTAATTCTTATATATAAATTAAATATATTTTTATTGCCATCACTGTCATCAATATGGAGTGGAAAAATGAAAACACTTGTTGCTATCGAATGCCACTTGTTGTTGGGAATCCTAGACAACGTGATAATGAGCTTTTCGCCGGATACAACTTCCGTAGACGGCATTTCTTTTATTTTTTTTATATCCTTTTGCACCACTTCAGTAGGTTACCCTGCCTACTCCCCAGGTCCTTTTCCCTATCGTTTATGGCCTCCTCACTTCGTTTGCATCCCTCGCTCGGCAGTCGTTTTCCCTTTTTTTGCCATTTGCCAGCCAGTTTGCGTTGACTCCTTCACCCGAACGGTCGTGTTCTGCTCTGCGCTTTTTTTCATTTCCGGTTTCCGGTATATAGCTTGGACTTCGGCACTATGTCCGCGCTTAGAAGAGTGCGCAAATACTTTATATCCTCGCAGGTGTACGAGGCTCTGCGTCCGCTCTTCTTTCTGACCTTTCTCTACGGACTAACGCCCTTCCATGTGGTCAAAAAGAAGATGGGCGAATCCTACCTGAAGATGTCCTGTTTCGGTATCTTCAACATCTTCATCTACATATGTCTGTGTGGGTTTTGCTATATCTCCTCCCTGCGCCAGGGAGAGTCCATTGTGGGTTACTTCTTTCGCACCGAGATCTCTACAATCGGTGATCGCCTGCAGATATTCAATGGCCTGATAGCCGGAGCTGTGATTTACACCTCTGCCATACTGAAACGCTGCAAACTGCTGGGAACTTTGACTATACTGCACAGCTTGGATACGAATTTCTCGAATATTGGAATACGGGTCAAGTACTCAAGGATCTTTCGTTACTCCATACTAGTGCTGGTCTTCAAGCTCTTAATTCTGGGAGTGTATTTCGTGGGCGTGTTCCGGCTGCTGGTCTCCCTGGATGTCAGGCCATCGTTCTGCGTCTGCATGACCTTTTTCCTGCAGCATACGGTGGTCTCCATTGCGATTTGTTTGTTCTGCGTGATTGCATTTAGTTTCGAGCGTCGCCTGAGTATCATCAATCAGGTGAGTGAACAAGTGAATGTTTACGTTTGGCTGTGATAGACAGCGTGGCGGGAGTTCTACGAATCACAAATCAAATCAAGTGCAAAAATGAATTTATGTAAAGCCATAGCAACACTCATAGATCGTTTGTTATGATTTAATGTGACACTTTTAGTAATTAAGTTTGTCTGTTATGAATGAGGGGGAAAGGCAAATACTTAACTAGGCCTAGACTATTTGGTCAACAAGTGTAGGCAGTTTTGTTGTTGGAGAAGTGGATTGAATTTCTTGTTTGTCTATGCAAATTAATTTTTGGTAGCTTCAACTAAAGTTAATGGAATAAATTAAGCTAAAAATGTGTTGCCTACCTAGAGGCTGGGTTATAATAATAAAATTTTAGTTTCCTTTCCTAGTTTTTCCTTTATTAATTTTCCAGCAAAAAGAAAGATACTTTTACATATTAAATTTTCATTTAACTCTTTATTATACCAAGTTCTTTCTTTAAAGACTAAAAATATTAAAGTAACTCAGCTTTCTAAGAATTTCACTCTGCATAAATTCCCCAAAATTATTATGACCTATCTACGCCTTATTTAAAGTAACTGACGAACCCGTTTGACCCCTCGTAACTAATAAAACGAATGAGTTCTTTTCAATGTCATATTTATGAAGGCTATAACTCATGCTTAACTAACCAAATCTCATCTGACAAAAAGGAAGTACATACATAACAATAACCATAATGTCCTGCTGAACAATTGACATAAATTCATTTTGTGCGTTTCATGGAAACCATGAAATTAATTAGGCTTATGGTATAAAGAGAACCTCTTCAATAAAAGTGGGCCAAAAAAAGAAGAAGCCATTCATTGATCCGAAAAACTTCCCTGTATATGTTAGGGGGAAATCGTGGGTTTACTCTGGGGAATTATTTCCCCTGGCAGGCAGAACCATTAATTAAAATGCAACAGCTTAAGCTAATAGGTTAATGGTCGAAACATGACAGCGGACAGCGGCGAGCGGCTCGTCTAGACCCCGAGTACTCGTATAAAAATGGGAAAATTATTTACTTTTGTTGGCCCCACCTCGCGGGGAGGTCTTTTCCGGGATGGGTGTCTTCCAGTAAAATGCAAATCATTTGCGGTCCTCGGCGTCAGTCGCCGGCTGGAGCTCAAACGAAGCGGACATGGATATAGAAAGGGCCAAGGACACCACGACGACGTCATCTGTGGATCCTGTGGACACGGTGGAGATAGAAGTTCCTACAGGACTGTGTCAGCCCTTGCGTCGCAGATTTAAGAAATTTGTGAGCGCCAAGCAGCTTTACGAGTGCCTCCGGCCGCTCTTCCATGTGACCTACATGCACGGCCTCACCTCGTTCTATCTGAGCTGCGACAGCAAGACGGGTCGGAGGAGCATCAAGAGGACCGTCTTTGGCTATCTGAATGGACTGATGCACATCGGACTCTATACTGTGTGCTATAGCCTCACGATTTATAACAATTGCGAGTCGGTGGCCAGCTACTTTTTTCGTTCTCGCATCACCTACTTTGGGGACATGATGCAGATCGTGAGTGGCTTTATCGGTGTCACCGTGATCTATCTGACGGCCATTATACCCAACCATCGGCTGGAACGCTGCCTCCAGAAGTTCCACACCATGGACGTCCAGCTGCAAACGATGGGGATTAAGATCATGTACAGCAAGGTGCTCCGCTTCAGCTATATGATTTTGATCTCCATGTTTTTGGTCAACTTTATGTTCACCTGTGGCACCTTCTCCGTGCTGTATTCCTCGCTGGTCAAGCCCACCATGGCCCTGCACTTCACCTTTCTTATTCAACATACGGTCATAGCTATCTCCATTACGGTGTTTACCTGCTTTACCTACCTGGTGGAGATGCGGTTGGTGATGGTCAATAAGGTAAGGTGTCGGAAGATTACTTTACTTTATCAATATTCGGTGAAAAAATCGATATATAAATTTTAAAAGTGCGATTGGTGTGTGATAAATCTATATTTCCTTTAATTTATAAATCCAATTTAATAACAAAACAAAATAATCACATAATAGAAGTACATTTTTGTTATATTTTTCGATATTATACAGTACATTATATCAAAGTTTATGATATTTTTGACAATATCAATATCGATAATAATAAGTCGATGTATCTAGCTGTTTTTTTGCATATTTTTACTTCTAACAATTTGTTGCATATTTTTTTTTATTTTAATTATATTTGAAATTTTGGTATACAAATGCTTAGACTTTACCTCTTGATATTCTTTAATTATAAAATATTTTATAAGTAGTAGTTAATTCGTCCATCATTTCTACTTAGTTTCCAAATAAGTGTCGTAATTATTTATAAATACCTAACAATATTGCAAACAAAAGTACTCCCCAAAGGACTCTAACAATAACGACATAAACTACATAAACTACCAACCCCGTTTAACAAGTCTTTAAAGTGTTTTCAATTAAACTCAGTTGATTCAATTAAATTAATTAGTCCGCCACAAACACTGACCATGACCGAGGCAGCTAACAGAGACAAAGACAACTCCCAAACCAGACTGACTTTTATATTATTTCATAAACTGTCATTAAATGGGAACTTTGTCGGTGTGTGATGGACGGGTTTCCATTACCGAGCTGTCAGCGCTGGAAAACGGATAATATTTAACCAGCCATGACGACAACCAGCAGCAAGGTGTGGGTCATAAATACTTTAAAAACTAATCACTGAGGGAAGTTATGGGGTTAAGCTATAAAAGGAGATGTAAGGGAATCAAAAGGATTAGTGCATAGATTTCTTTCTTTACAAAAATGTTGAATTTCTATCGGGAATTATTCAGTCCAAGGGATGCCTTTGGAGCGGAGCAGACTCTACTATTTTGTACCTATTTGTTGGGCCTGACCCCCTTTCGTCTGAGGGGTCAGGCAGGCGAAAGGCAATTTCAGCTAAGTAAATTTGGCTACCTCAATGCCCTCATCCAGTTGAGTTTCTTCAGCTACTGCTTCCTGTGGGCCCTAATTGAACAGCAGAGTATTGTGGGTTATTTCTTCAAGTCGGAAATCTCCCAGGTGGGAGATTCTTTGCAAAAATTCATAGGAATGACTGGAATGTCTATCTTGTTTCTGTGCAGCAGCATTCGAGTTCGGTTGCTGATTCGCATTTGGGATCGAATATCTTGTATCGATGATCGCTTTCTTAACTTGGGTGTCTGTTTTAATTACTCGGCCATCATGAGACTGAGGCACTTGAAAATCTTTCTCATAACGAGTGTTCAATTGGCCTACTTGATCAGCTCCATGTGGATGTTGTTGCGAAACGATGTCAGACCCATTTACACGGCGGCAGTGGCCTTCTATGTGCCGCAAATATTTTTACTTAGCATTGTGATGCTGTTTGGAGCTAATTTACATCGTCTGTGGCAGCACTTTGATGTGCTTAATAAGGTTGGTAAATGTTAGCAAAAAACATTTGATTAACAAAAAATTGTTAAAAACTTAAAAGGATGTTTTTAAATTAAATTACTTCACATTTCCGTGGTTAAAATAACCAATATTTCAATATAATTATATATAAAATATTTTTTAGATAATATTCTAAATTTTTGCATCCGAAATTTATATTTTTTAGACAATATTCCGATTTCTGTGACCTAAAAAAATACCTCTTAACTATAATTACACTTTTCTTGGCAAACAAAATAATATTTTATGTCTAATACACCAATTTTTTTTTTGTATTCAGATATAATATTTTTCAACAAATATACACATTTCTGTGTACAAAATTAATATTTCTTTATCAATATTCTCCATTTTGTCCTAAAATCAATTTATCTTAACCAATCCTCCCATTTCTATGACCAGAATTAATATTCCTTGCTCGAACAAATATTAAGTCACACCAACCTGGTTTTATAGACAGCTTTAGCTGTCCGTTTAATTAACTGCTCTGAAGATTATTGGCCTTTTTAATTCATTAGGGAAGATTCCTATCCTGCTTCTGTGCGTCGCGAGTCCACGGTCTGAACAAAATAATCATACGCCATGTGGCTCTTCACGCGATTGGTTGAGAAGTGTCGACCACACGACATCTACACCTGTTACCGCACAACCCTGTTCGTGGCCCTCTGGCTCGGGATTGTTCCTTATTACGTTACCAGTAACGCGGGAAGAAGCCAGCTAACAGCATCCTATTTCGGCTATGTGAACATCCTCGTCCGAATGGTCACTTATATGGGAAACTTTCTCTATAGCCTTTTAGATCGCGAGTCCCTGATGTCCAACTTCTTTCTCACGGACGTATCCAATATCATAGATGGTCTGCAGAGGATAAACGGAATGTTCGGCATAATTACCATCCTTTTGTTTTCATTGCTGAAGCGCCGGAAACTTGTGGAAATTATGGAAATTTTCGATGGTCTCGAACGGGAGGCATTTCCGCGGGTGGGCGTGGCCGTGCATCAGTTTCCGGCAGCCAAACAAATGAATAAATCCATCATGTTATTAGTGGGCACTGCAACTACTTATATAACTGGAAGTTTTTTAATGATCAGCTTAAGAGATGCGGCCACTTTTTCAATATCCTCGATGATCAGTTATTTTTCGCCACATTTTATAGTCTGTGCTGTTTGCTTTCTGTCGGGAAATTTACTCATCAAACTGCGCATATATCTAAGTGCTTTGAATAAGGTTAAGATAAGATAAGATTTTACAGACTTTTTACTAATATTTTGCCTGGTTTAAACTTTTTACAGGTCTTGAAAAACCTCGCACATCAATGGGACTCACGAAGCATTAAGGCAGTCACCCAAAAGCAACGCTCTCTTCAGTGTCTGGACTCTTTTTCGATGTACACCATTGTGACCAAGGATCCAGCCGAGATAATTCAAGAATCCATGGAGATACATCATCTGATTTGCGAGGCAGCGGCCACGGCCAACAAATATTTCACCTACCAACTGTTGACCATAATATCCATAGCCTTTCTCATCATCGTCTTCGATGCGTACTATGTCCTGGAAACTTTGCTGGGCAAATCGAAGCGAGAAAGTAAATTCAAGACCGTGGAATTTGTAACGTTTTTCTCGTGTCAAATGATCTTGTATCTGATTGCCATAGTTTCGATTGTCGAAGGCAGCAATCGGGCTATAAAGAAAAGCGAGAAAACGGGCGGTATAGTGCACTCACTTTTGAATAAAACCAAAAGTGCAGAGGTCAAGGAGAAGCTGCAGCAATTTTCCATGCAGCTGATGCATCTGAAAATTAACTTTACAGCTGCAGGACTTTTTAATATTGATCGAACTTTGTATTTTACGGTGAGTACATATTTTTTTAGATTTTTTAATCATTTATAAGTTTATTTATTAAGAGAAGAGAAATTTTATTAATTGATAGAAGGCTCGCCAAAAAGTAGGCCACGTTGTCTGATTAATTAAATTTATTTGTTTTAATACTCAATGGCTTAATCCTTTTTTACAGATCAGCGGGGCCTTGACCACCTATCTCATCATCTTGCTGCAGTTCACATCCAATTCCCCAAGCAATGGTTATGGGAATGGCCCCTCCTGCTGCGACACCTACAATAATATGACGAATCATACGCTGTAGATGGGGTTTCTAGTGAGTTGTGGAGTTAATGGAGTTGGTGAAATGATATAAAATACGTCCAGCAGAATGTGTATTTTTTGTAAATGTTATTATTGTTGTTGCTTTGAAAAAGTACCTAATATTTGTCTATGTGAGCCAACAATTGGAAATAAATTGAAATAATCGTTAAAGGTGGTTGTGTAATTTTTTATAAAACAAAAACTTGAAGGAAAATGCAAAATATAAATTATTAAAACTAGTTTTTAAAACATTTTATGTATACAATAAAATGTCTAAATATTTGTAGTATTTATTTATAATGTTATATATTATTTAGACTGTTAATTTATTAAAAAAAAGGCATTTCCTTTACTAACCCTTTCAGTTTAATTCCCATCAACAAATTACTTAATACTAATTACCCAAAAACGAACTTTTGGCCACTTAATGCCTGCCATAAATTGTTTGCCAATTGTAATTAATAGCCAGTACAGAGAAAAGTACTAAACTTGACAAAAAAAAAAAAAAATTGGCCATGTCACGAATTCCTTTGAACTCGTTGAACTTGTTTGTTAAACGACCTTGTCCACCACCGAACCCACCCCATCGTTTAAGGTTAATTAAATATTTGCCGCTATCGGTATTAGCTTATTACGTGTGCGAAGGTGTGTGACAGCCCTTTAACGATTTTGATATATGATATATCAGCCGTGTCTTCAGTTGGCACAAAGGCAATCATCATCATCCAGCGAGGACTTCCGCTGTCAGTTGGCGCTAAATACGCGAATCGAGCGGACGTTTCAGTCGTGGAATTTTCAAGACCTATTAAGAAATATATCTCAAAAGTATTTATTACGATTGTTTTTACGGAAATTCTTGGAAAATCTTAAACCGGAAATGGCTTTAAAGTTGTGGGAGCGCATTTCCCAGGCGGATAATGTGTTCCAGGCTCTTCGACCCCTCACTTATATATCTCTATTGGGTCTGGCTCCGTTTCGTTTGAACTTGAATCCGCGCAAGGAGGTGCAAACATCGACATATTCCTTCATTGCCGGCATAGTGCACTTCCTGTTCTTTGTCCTGTGTTTTGGTATATCCGTTAGGGAAGGTGACTCCATAATAGGATACTTTTTTCAAACGAATATCACCCGGTTGGGCGATGGAACCCTACGCCTGACTGGCATTCTGGCCATGTCCACCATCTTTGGTTTTGCCATGTTCAAAAGGCAGCGCTTGGTGAGCATCATCCAGAACAACATTGTGGTGGATGAGATATTCGTGAGGCTGGGCATGAAGCTGGACTACCGGAGGATCCTGTTGTCCAGCTTTCTGATCTCCCTGGGAATGCTTTTGTTTAATATCATCTATTTGTGCGTGAGCTATGGCCTGCTGGTCAGTGCCACCATTTCGCCTTCGTTTGTGACCTTTACAACCTTTGCCCTGCCGCACATCAATATTAGTCTGATGGTCTTCAAGTTTCTCTGCACCACGGACTTGGCCCGGAGTCGGTTCAGCATGTTAAACGAAGTGAGTTGTGCGTGCAGATGTAGTTTGAAATAAATATGGTGGTAATTTGATATATTTAAGATGACCTACATTTAATTATTTATTGAAAAAATGTAATGCAAAAAATTGATATAAAGGAGATTTATGATATATATTTATTATAATTGACATTTTTGTGGGAATTTTGTATTGAAGAAAAAGTCAAAAAAGTGTGAAAAATTCACTCAATAAATATTCTTGATTTCTAATATTTTTACCTTTCCCCTTCAGATCCTGCAGGACATTTTGGATGCCCACATTGAGCAGTACAGTGCCTTGGAACTCTCACCAATGCATTCGGTGGTCAATCATAGGCGTTACTCACATCGCCTGCGTAATTTGATTAGCACTCCGATGAAGCGGTACAGTGTCACCTCGATAATACGCCTTAATCCGGAGTATGCCATCAAGCAGGTCTCCAATATCCACAATCTTCTCTGCGATATTTGCCAAACCATCGAGGAGTACTTCACATATCCGCTGCTCGGCATCATTGCCATATCCTTTCTATTCATACTCTTTGATGACTTTTACATCCTGGAAGCTATTTTAAATCCCAAAAGATTGGATGTCTTTGAAACAGACGAGTTTTTTGCCTTTTTTCTCATGCAACTAATATGGTATATAGTAATTATAGTGCTGATCGTGGAGGCCAGCAGTCGCACAATTGTACACAGCAACCATACGGCCGCCATAGTTCACAAGATCCTGAACATCACCGATGATCCGGAGCTGAGGGATCGTCTTTTTAGGCTCTCCTTGCAATTATCCCACCGGAAGGTTCTTTTCACAGCTGCTGGTCTGTTTCGCTTGGATCGTACTCTTATTTTTACCGTAAGTTTGAAATTTTATTGTATTTTTTAATTTAATATAATTTAAATTGTTTTTGTTTACAGATCAGTGGCGCTGCCACGTGCTACCTCATCATCCTCATTCAATTTCGATTTACACATCACCTGGAAGAGACCGCTGCCAACTCCACAAATCACTCGCATCCCATACACATTGGGGAATAACTAAGCAAATAAATTATTTATTATTTATTATAAATAAATGTAAAATAATTTAAGCAGCGCCAAGTATGCGAACAAAAAGTACAAAGAACAAAAAATTAAATAAAGACACAGTTTCGTAATTTAATTGTTAACAATTCAATATGTCATAAATTATACTATTGGGAAATTATTTAACAATTTTTTAATTTAACAAAAAATGATAAACAAAAAAGAAAACAATTTAAAGATAATTCCTTAAAATAATTTTAAATTGATAACAGTTTTTAAATATTTTAAAATTTATAAACGAAATAAAATATTAAATAAATTCTATTTGCCTTACGTTACATATAACGTATCGCCGTAAACAAGCGCCTAAAAGCTCACTGCTGCGGTACTCAAACGTCACCTGACACACTCTGCTTGAATCGAGGGAAATCGTTTCTTTCGAACGCTGAACAATTTGAAATGGAAAAGCCCTGTCCCAGACCCACATTCGAAGTGAAAAAACCTACCCGACCCAATTCAAAACTCACCCCCATAGCCCACAGAACATGCTCCACTTCTGCAAACATTGCAACATAATCGCCGGCCGGCAGTAAGTGACTTTTGGCCCCAACTAAACACTAATCCGCATACGCACGAGACATCATCGGTGGCAAGTAGTAAAACGAATAATCCAATAAGGAAACTCGGCTGTGGCAACGACATCTGATTGCTTTATTGCCTCAGTGGTTCGATTTTCGGGCCGTGAGAGTTGTGGCCCAGTAATATGCGAAATGGAAAAGTCGAAAACTTTGATCAGCTTACATGTGTTTGCGGCCGTTAGTGTGTGCTGCCCGGTGTTCACTCAGTGCTAATCATCACGATTAGCCGCCTTGATAAGGCTTCGACAATTTGTTATCAATTTCGGTTTTTACTTTATGATTTGTTTACTTTTCCACTCGCCATTCGATGGATTTTGCGAAAAATCCGTTCAATTCCAAGTAAAACCAAGTGCATCTGTAAATTGTGACCTAGTTTTAAGGCGTAATTGAGTTCAAAAAGATGCTAAAGATTTCAAATTAAATAAATAATCATAAGTATAATTTCAGCTGCATTTTAAAATAATTAAAATTAAATAGGTAGATATAATAAGCATTTTATTCATTAACATCATCCTATTTCATATAAGATTTTTTTTTAATTACATTGAATAATTGCAGTAAAAACCCTACTAAAAATTATATCACATTAAAGTAGTCTCAGACCTTAATGAATAATAAATAAAAAACAGTATTCCTTAATTTAAATGCAGTTTGAAAGTCATGCTTACTTTACAGTTTTCCCATTCAGGATTTCATAATTCCTTCATTGCTATAAAAAAAAGTAGAAAGTCATGCTTACTAGGTTGTTCTAAGATCAGGATTTCCGATTTAATTATTTAAAAAGTTTTTAGCTATGTTTTTTTATCTCAGAATTCCTGCATTTGAATGCAGTTTGAAAGTCATGCTTGCGCTTCAGATTTCATATAGTTTAATTTAAAATTCAATGGCAAAACTATGGCAGTCGAAGCGCAAATTAACCCAAACACCCTCACACACACACGCAGGCAGACATAAGCACGACTTTCGCGCTCTTCTCAAGCCCATTTTCATTCTTACACACAGAGAAATGGGGAGTCAAAGGGAAATACTTAGGGTTTTATATACCAAACTATTTTTTTAAGATGAATTTGGGAGTTTTAAATATTCAATTTTATTACATTTACATTTTAATTTCATAAATATTCAAGTTTTAAAATTTGCGAATTTGGTACAAAAAGACTTAAAGGACAACAAATTTTTATAAATTTTTGAAATATAGAGAGAAAATATAATTGACGTTTTTGAATTTTATTGAATCTTTTAATTAATATTTTTAAATTTGATAAAAAAAAATATTTTTCCATAATTTCTAGTTCTAGTTCTATTTTTTCTGAGTGCACTTCCATGTGCCGCACTTGACTGCCATTCATGAGCCGCCACCAAGTAAGAGGAACAAACGGTGACCGCTCCGCTCTACTCTGCTCCGCCGCCTACCGCTCCCCAGTCTCTCGCCAAACGCCACAGCCGCTGGCGCCGACTGTGCTGCTCCGCGGCACTCAAGCGGATAGAGGGTCCGTTCGCCGAGAGTCCGCCGCACAGTCGATGTCGCGTCGCCGGGCTTAACGGTGCCATTGAACGGAATTTATACGGACTTTCACGCATTTTCCTCGCGCACAGTTTTCCCGGTCTCTCGAAGACACAAAATATATAATAATCCTCCACGTGCTCAAGCGTTGTGTCCACAAACGTCCTTATCGAATTTCAATTTCCTTGTCAGGATAAGGCGTAAAAATATTGGAAATAGAAAACTGTGATTTGTTTCTATTTAGCAAATAAAAGTCAAGTGAGTGCCCAGCCAGGAAGCGAGAAAAAAAATACAGGAGATAAAGAAAAACACCCTGCAGGAAGTCAAATGCCTTCCTAACCCATATCGCGTTATTCTTTCCTTTTAACGAATTAACCATTGGCTTGATTTGGTTTAATCGCCGGCGGACTTATTAAGATTACAGGCCATTAAATGAAATCAACTCGACAAGAAAGAAAAACTGTCGCCAGACATAAGTACTGAAACCTATAGTATACAATCTCATTGTGTTTATTTATATTTGCCTTGTTTGGGGGGGAAAAATAAAAGCCACGGCATGCAAAACAAAGGGCTGCCAGGCACAACCTGTTGATGTTTTTGATAAATATTCTAAAAATTCGAAATATATTCTATACTCCAGCGGCTTATGAACGAAGTGCGCATACGACCCGTAAGCCGGGTCAAGTTCAAGCTTATTGATTGCAGTTTTCAAATGCATTTGCTAGTACCTATCAAATTTCCTTTAATTATAGTAAAATGCGATTGTTATGCAACGGGAAATGAAATTCATGATTCCTTATTCCATTGAATCTGAAAGATACTTTGGTTTGTTTAAGAAATGTAGCTGCTCAAAATCGGGTTACGAATACGACCTGTTGACCATTTTAAGTTCAAGTCAATTGGATGTTAATTCGTGTCTGCTAATTGCAGTTGCGTGTGCTCTTCTCAGAAAAGAAAAATAATTAATAAAACTTAAAACTTTATTAAGGAATTTTCTATGAACAAAGCCCCTCTAGCTTTTTGCTTATCAATTGCTATTGCGTGTAGTTCTAAATAAATGAAATTTATTAAAAGCTAATTAAGCATATAAAAAATAATAATTAATTCATTTAATAATACAAACACTTAACAATGTTTAGTTTGTTAAAGCTTCAGAACATCTGTGGTTTTGTATTCTGCATATTTTTCCCTTAACAAAAAATTATGTATACGACCCATTGGTTGCCTTAAGTTCAAGTCATTGAGCTGTAGATTTCTCAGGCTTTATTTAAACAATGTAAAATAGTACATACATTTTGTATTTTCTTTGTGTAATTGCAAAACAAAGCTTTCCCATAAGATACTCAGCACCTGATTTATTGTTTGTTTACGAACCTTTTAGTTAATAAAAGCAAAATCCTCAATGGAAACAGCTGTAAAACAACAAATTACTCATACGATCCGTTAGAATGCGGTTCGAGTTTTTCGAATTAATTGCATTAGTTGCATGCATATTTAAACAACGGCACCTTAATAGGGCTAAGCTGTCGTCAGTTAATTATATTTTCCCCCACTTAATTCAGTTAGAATGTTTCAAGTGAGTCAGCTTTAAGCGAGAGATGACGGATTGATGAATTACTACCAATGGTTCCACTCCATTTGAACTAATTCTGTAATTGGCTTTGCGTGTGTCTTTTAAAATACCAAATTTATTTTCGAATTCGCACGCCCATTGGGAGAAACACTGTGTTTGAAAATTAACCAAAACCAATAATTTATTTATAGTTTTCTCTATTTTGCTATTTTTTTGTTCGTTGCGAGTATTTCCGCCGTTGAAGGTTGCGAGAATTGCATGGGGAGATAGCTCATTATCAAAGAACTCGTTCAAACAAAATACAAATGCAACTGAGGTTCTCTTTTTACAGAAACTGCGACGAATCTGCGATTTGTGGTGGTGTCTCAATGCCAAAGTTTGTGGTCAAGTGTCAGGTATGGGAAATAGCAATAAAATCTGAAAAGGTGTTATGAGATGAGATCTCCGAGTGTCAGATTTCCAACACAGATAGTTCTAACTATAGCGGATGATTTTTCAGTTAATCGTTGAAGTAATCATAAATAACTACCTACTTCCTCCTCTTAACTAGCACTTAATTTCCAACTTACTTGCACTTTTTGGCTTTATTATTTAGGGGTTAACATGATTTTTATTCCACACTTTCACTGTGGTTTTATTAACGAGTTCAGTGTTCTTTCTGCATTTGCATAGAATATTCATAAAGCGTTCAATGCTTTCAGGCAAAATGTTAATAAGAAAGATCAACAGACTCGCCTGGAAGACAGACCCACATGCCTGCTAAATTTAATAATGAATGAAATATCTCGGTCTGCCGGAAATTTTTAATACTTAATTGAAGGCAATTATTATTCAGTGATGGCATGAATCTCTTGTGCTGCTCTTGATCTAATTGAATCAGCTTAGAAATGCGGGGGATGAACTCTACGATATGCACCTGTTGTCCAATGTCCACTCCAATTAAAACTCACTG
The DNA here is from genome assembly GCA_018904815.1 of Drosophila ogumai. Classification (NCBI taxonomy): domain Eukaryota; kingdom Metazoa; phylum Arthropoda; class Insecta; order Diptera; family Drosophilidae; genus Drosophila; species Drosophila ogumai. Next base: position 16,011 of record JAEIIJ010008778.1, on the reverse strand, counting down.
TGGCCACAATTGTCAAGACAATAAAAAGGCGCCGACAAGTCCCCGTCGACGACAGTCATTCATCATTCAAAAGACATAATCATATCAATTTACCCGACACAAGGACTGAGCTGACACGCTCCCGAATCAGCATTATATATGATGGTGATATATATATAGAATCGTATTCGTATTCATGTGCAATAACGGAAAGTGTCAAAGACCCAACCATAGCTCACAGCGGGGTCAATTGATAGACTCAATTATGACGATATATCGCAGAGATGCGAGATCTTCTTGGGACATCTGTACCCTTCTTATATCTCGAAATTTTATACATTTTTATGCTGATATGCTGATGTATATAGGAGGTGATGGGAACTCTGTGCAGATCGTTCCCATAATTGTCTGGCGATGGGTTTTTGATAAGCGATAAGTGCAGTGCAGTTCAATTTCCTCAATTATCTACGACGTCTTCCTCATGGGTCTGTTTACCTAGAAGCTCAACGGTTCAGCTTATCGGTGTACAGTGGAGATTAGCAAAGAGGGATATTGTTAAATTAATTAAAAATATAAACTACAATTAATTGTATTTAATTCAAAAATATGAAATAATCTACTTACTCTAAACTATCTATTTTTGAAAATTCTTACATTGATTCTTTAGACTTTTTATTGTTAAAAATTATAGAATAATATTTTGTTTTTCTAAAGGAACAATTAAAAACTATTTTAACATGTATACTTTCTTGTTTCTCTTTCACATTTTACTTTAAAAAAAGTAAAGTTTGCTCTCCAATTTTCTCAGAAACTAAACTCCTGATTAGTAACGCCAACTGAATAGTACTGATAATCCCATTTAAAAGTCACGTGTTCATTGTTTTTCCTACTGATTTTATAATAAATCGTCCTAGATATTTTCCCTATCTATGGTGATTATATAGCTTCTGTTGACAACATGTTCATTATTCATTTCCAAATTAAAGACCCACTCATGACTATCATAACTAATTAAAAAAAACACCAACTCGGAGAGTGTCATGGGAATCGTTGTAATTATCACCACTGAAATGGGATCCGATTATATGTTTGTTTTATATGTATATGACTAGCGTATTATTCTAGCATTCTACATCGGTGTAAACAGCAATTTAGAGTCACGCTTTGCTTAAATTGATTCAATTATATTGATAAAAATAAAAAGTAAAGGGAATTTGTCACCCAAGTAACGTGACTGCACTTTGTTGCATTCTATATTTCTTATTATCTTTGATTCATTGTTGGGCACTTTCTTTCAATTTTTAATATATATACTACACTTGTAAATAAATAACTGAGCGGTGATTTTACATTTTTAAATTGTTTCTTAAACTTTGCTTAAGAGCCCCAAAAGTAGGCTACAATTTTAATGGTTAAGTGGGTTTTTTAATTGGAATAAACTGGTAAATGTTTAAATAAATTAAATATAAAATAAAATAAAATTATTTGAAATAAAAAAAGTGTGCACAATATATTAAATAAAATTTTTGTACTTAGCACCATTTGTTTATGCAAACTAATAACTTTTAATAATGTATTTACCATGATAAACCTAAAAAATTCATATTTCTCAGTAAGACATTTACAAAAATTATAATAAATAAATCAACGACCAAATTATCAAATCCCTTAGCTCATAGACCCTATCATAGATAATAAAATAATATGCAGCCTGCTGCTGTTTGTTTATTCATTACCCTGTCACTGAACTGTATATCTGGCATACTCTAAACAATATCCATATCGTGTATTCTATTTTTTTGCCAATTCTATATTAGTCACTAAACTTGTACATGTGTGTGCTGTTATTATTAACTTGCATATCATTACAGAGACCATTACACACAGCGTGAGCCATGCCAACGCAAAACAGCGCCATGTGGGGCCAGAAGAGCAATCGCAAGTTAATTACCAGCATTTTTGGCTTCTGCCTGGGACTGTTTGGCATATTGTGCGGAATGTTCTGGGTGGACTTTTTCGATTGGATCATGCAGAAGGTAATTTCCTGGGAATGACAAGGGTAGCTATTGGGAAATAAACACCATTTCAAAGTATTTAAATTAAATTTCAATTAGGTTGTTAAATTTAATTTACAATTAAGGAATTAAGAGGAATAATTGTTACTAATACATTGCTAAGCTTATCAGCTGCCTACAAAATACCTTGATTAATTAATTCATTAAAATTAAATAAGGGTTTAAATTTTATTTTCAATTAGGGAACTAATTCAAGCTATTCAGGGTCCTAGAAAGTCCCTTGATTAATAAATTATTATAAAATCTTTCAACTAAATTCTAAAGTCTTTTTATTAAAGTCTTTTTATTAAAGTCTTTTTATTTGTATTAATATTTATTAAAGTTCTTCAATTAAATATCTTCCACTTTCCCTTAAGTAAAATCCATATATAAAATAATTTAGTCCAGGTTCAAGATCATCTCCAGGTTCAGCCATGTGTTAGTCCACTTTGAAGATGAAACAGCTGCATTCGATTAGCGGGTAGTCAAAGGAAAAGCAGCCGCCTCAATTGGTGCCAGTCAGAGATCGAGTTTCCCTCGTTGAGATTTTAAATTAATTCCAATTGTCATCTCTATTCTTTTGGCAGGAAATGGCTCTAGCACCCGACACACGTGTCTATGACAACTGGAAGAGTCCCCCAATAGACCTAAGTCTGGACATATACCTCTACAACTGGACGAATCCCGAGGATTATGGCAACTTTTCCAGCAAGCCCATTATGCAGCAATTGGGTCCATATCGATTTACCGAGCGACCCGACAAGGTGGACATTGCCTGGCATCCGGAAAATGCCTCGGTTAGCTATCGCCGGCTCAGCTATTTCTACTTTGATGAGGAGGGCAGCAATGGAAGCTTGGACGATGAGATAATAACCATCAATGCGGTGGCTCTGGTTAGTTTATACTCACTTAATTGATTCGAACTTGATTGTAATATTAATTTTACATTATTTTCAGTCTGCAGCTGCCACGGCGAAGCACTGGCCGGCAGTGAAGCGGACCATGGTCGATGTGGGTCTCAGGATGTACGGCGCCGAGATGACCGTCCAGAAGACGGTTGACGAACTTCTGTTTACCGGCTATAGCGATACCATGATTGATGTGGCCAGGGCCATGCCCATATTCGGGGACGACGTTAAGGTGCCCTTTGACAAGTTCGGCTGGTTTTATACGCGAAATGGAAGTGCAGATCTCACGGGTGTGTTCAATGTTTTTACGGGCGCCGATCAACTGGCCAAGTTGGGCCAGATGAGCTCTTGGAATTATGTCAATCACACTGGCTTCTTTTCCTCGTACTGTGGCATGACCAATGGATCCGCCGGAGAGTTCCAGCCACAGCATCTGAGGCCAGGCGACAGTGTGGGACTCTTTACGCCGGACATGTGTAGGACCATTCCCTTGGATTATGTGGAAACGGTGGAAATTGAAGGTCTGGAGGGGCTAAAATTTTCTGGGGGACCACGTTCCGTGGATAATGGTGAGTTGTGAGGGGAATTTATTAATAATTTTATACTAAATCATCTAGCATTCCTTCTTTTCACACTTTAAATTAATTTTTAACCCATTGTAGTATATTGAGACAGTTCTGTTTAACTCAGAGTTGGTTGACGTAGGTCGGAATGTAAAGCCTTTTAATCGTTTATAATTAAATCAGAAGCTGAATCGTTAAGTTGTTGATTACGCAGTTCTACAATTCTTTTGGTAAACAGATTTAATTGTTAATTAAATGGACAATTAAAGAATTAGGTGGATATGTCAGGAAAAGTAAAGTGTAAACCAGTTTAAATTGAAGCTTTGTTTTAAAAAACCTACGTACGTCTTGCCTTTTTTAAAATTTAGTTATTTAATTTTAATACAATCCTATTGATTAACTAAATATTTTAAGAAATATAACCAACAAAAGACCGTGATTAGAAAATTGATGTTTCAAAGGGAAACATTCAACACTATAAATCGACTAAAATATAAAATATATAATAAAATATCGCACTTATCATTAAACTACCATTAGAAAATTTTAAATTAATTATTAACGTAATCTTTTAAAATTCCTAAATTATATATAAATTATAATACTTTTTTTTCAGGCACTCAATATCCCGAAAACCTCTGCTTTTGTGGCGGCGAATGCGTTCCCTCGGGCGTAATGAACATCAGCTCATGCCGCTTTGGATCACCCGTCTTCATGTCTTATCCGCACTTCTACAACGGCGATGAATACTATGTGGACCAGGTGGAGGGTATGGATCCCCGAAAGGAGGATCACGAGTTCTATATGGTGGTGGAGCCCAGCACAGGAATTCCCCTGGAGGTGGCGGCCCGTTTCCAAGTGAACATGCTGGTGGAGCCCATCGACGGAATCGGCCTGTACTCAGACATTCCCAAGATATTCTTTCCGCTCATCTGGTTCGAGCAGAAGGTGAGGATCACCCCGGAAATGGTCGATCAGCTGAAGGTACTCCCCATTGTCCTGATGTCGGGTCAGATATTTGCGGGCATCTGCCTGGCCGCCGGACTGATTCTGCTCTGCTGGGCCCCAGTGATACACCTAATGTCCTGGTGCAGGGGCAATCGTTACGAGCTGAAGACCCAGGGCAAGAGCAATGGCCAGTTCAAGAGCCGCTCCCAGTTCTCCAGTGCCGAAGAGCTCAAGGCCAAGGCCTCCGCTGCCAAGGGTTCACCGGACAGCTCGCCGCTCCTCGAAAAATCAAAGAAGCCGGTCATCATTAAGTCGCAGACTGGCGAGAGCGTGGCCACTGCGTCCACAGCAATCAGCGACAATAGACAGGATTAAATGATGGATAATCTCTGGGATTAGATCATCCCAGCCATCTATCTAGCTAGTTAAGCCGTCCTAGTGCTTTAGTCTTAGTAACTAGTTTAGTGACACTCCAAAAAAAAACAACAAGCATCCAACGAAATTCCAACCATTCCCCGTGCCTATGCCAAAGATTAGATAGCCCCGAAGTCCATCTTCGTTTAGCTAACGAATACTCTTTTTACATTCCCTAGTTGTTAAAAAAATGTTTTGTATTTAAAATGTGTTTTCATGACGAATTCATGACGGAATGTGTCGAATTAAATATTTTATATAAAATTTATGGATTTTCTTCTGTGGGATTAAGACTTTAAAATTTGATAATTGGGGGTTGATAAAGAAAACATACATATATTTTAAAAAAGATCTTTTGAGACTCAAGTAACTGGCTTCAAAAAGTGCGTCGATTTTGTAGAGACTTCTGTGCTACTAATAATTAAAGAACAGCTTTAAGTTCTTTTTTAACAAATCTTTACATTTCTTTATTATTTCAATAACAATTATAGAAAATATATAGTAAAAATATAGTATCAAATTTTAATGCCTAGAAAACCCCTAATCAAAATCTTAGCTTTGATCATGAATTTGTAAATTTCTTTTTTAACATTTAACAGATTCTTAAATTTAGAGGCAAAAAGACTAAGACTTAAAGTACGACAATATTTGCAATATCACAAATGACCCAACTTAAGTGACTAAAATACGAATCGAATAGGGAAAGGCTTGGGCTTGGATTTGGATTTGAGGGATGGATTACTTCTTCATTTTATAGCCCTCTGTGTAGCCATAGCTGTCAGCCACTGAAAAGGACAAAAAATAAAATAAATTAGTTAAGAAATGAAGTTAAGAAAATCTAAAAAATATCTTACTTTCATAGTCCTTGGAATAGCATTCAAAGAATTCGCCAAGAACTTTGCCAGGCGGCAGTTCCCAGGTGGCAGAACCACCATATTTGGGCGGCAAGGCACTGGCCTCAATGTGAGAGATCAGGGACTTGTAGTCCTTTCCATGGAAGAAGATCTAAAAAATATAAATTAATAATAAATACAAAATATATATTTTTAAATCTTTTCAAATAACTCACCCTCTTGCGAAGCTTTTCACGAATGAATGGCTTGAATATGGCAAAGAGCATATTGAATATATACGAGTTATTCACAATGTGAACCGCCTTCAGACGCATGCATATGCATTCCTGAATGTAATCCAGCAGCATGGCGGCAAATGACGGCGTAAATTGCGTAATGTGGCTTAGTGGCAGACCTGCAAGATAATAATAAGCCAGCTCCATAAACATTTATGAACGTTGTATAATTTTTTTTCAAGACAATTACCCTCCATATCGATGATAACCACAGCTCCGCAGATTTGTGAATAAGGCTCCACCATGGAACCCAAGACGGTAAGCTGAATGCCACGGAATAAATCCACCAAGGGCACCTGGGAAGGCTTCCATTTTTCTAGAAGAATTTAACAATTATGGTTTATATTTTTTAAGTTTTTAAGCCTAAACTTACTGCCTGCTTCCAGCACCAAAAGGCGGCGACCATGTTGATCTCTTTGGGGCAGCAAATTAAGAATATTTGCCTCGAAAACATTACGCAATTTCCCGGGAATTATATTCTCGCAAGCAATTCCATACTTAAGCTTCATGTGATAAAAGTTCTTGAGCTGAAAGTATAATTTTTTATAGGTTTAATTAGTAATTAAGAGATTTGTATAAGAACTTTGAACATTAAAGAGGGAATTCATAAAGTTGTTTTTTAAGTGAAACCACAATTTAAACATATTAGCACAATTTTACACATTTAGAATAGGATTAAAATATTTATTTATAAATAATAATTAAAAGGTTAAGCTTAGTAATCTTTTAAAAGTATAATCCATTTGTTTTTCATATTGTTTTCTTATATTAAATAAAAAAACTTCAACCTTCCTCACTCTTAAAACTCACCCTCTTCAAGGCACTCTCTGGATAGTAATGGCAAGGACGCAGGAACATCATCATGTACTCATCATCCAACGGCAGGTTCAAATACTTTTCATCTATAAAAATTATTAATATAAAGATATTAATAGTAAATATAATTTTATTATACTAATTAAAGGCTTTCACTCACTTTGAATAAGTTCCCTCAACTCCTTGATCGCCTGCTCTTTAACGCCGGGCACCTCACGCAGCTCGTCCTGTGCCTTCTTCAGAGCCCACTCTGGTGCCTGATCCTTGTCCATGCGAATCTGCGCCGAGCCCAGATCGATGTAGGGCACCTTCTGCTCATCGTAGCTAATGCAATCCGCCTTGCCCATGTTGATTATAGTTCTATTTGTGATCTGTATCTGCCGATCGTTCTGCAATCCGTGTGATCTCCGCTAGGTGTTCACCGGCTCAAGCTGCAAACGAGAATAAAATTGTTTAGCTCTCGACTCGAACATTTTGAGTGGTTTGGCAAGCGTTTCCTCAAAGCGATTGGCACAACTGGGTTACTTCCGCAGCTTGGCCGAAAGCAAGAGCCAAAGCAAAAGCGGCAACAGTTCAATGCCTTGCTCCAATGGAAACTGTCCAAAGTATAGGTATATAAATATAGATGCTACACCCGACAAAAAATATTGACATAGAATGAGGGTCAACTTTATCTTATTTCCTATCTAAATCTATGATCTTTTTAAAGTCGATAAAATATATCTGTAAGATCTTTTTGGGGTTGAAATTATAAATTATTAGGTATTTAATTTAAGAAGGATTTTGAACTTATATTAAACATTAGAATGCTCCTATTATAAAATAATAAGAATTTTTGAAAAAAGTTAGTTATTTTTTATTTTTATAACCAATAACTTTTATTTTAAATAAAATTTCTTGTCGTATATGTATATACTTTATGTATGACTCAATGCTGATCTTCATTAGCAAAAGTCGCCGCAAAATTGCCACAACGGAAGAGAAGAAGCCGCCTGACAAACAGGTAAACTTATATATAGATACTATACTCGTAGATAGACTGTTAGATAGCATAGACAATAGTGCCCAAAACTGGTCGCACAACGTGCGTTCGATGGCTAAAGTCGATGCTTGTAGAAGTGGCTGTGAGTGTGGATACCCTCACCGCAAAGGTTACTGCAATTCGGTCAAGGGGCTTGAACACTTCTCAGGTCATTAGTCAAAACCATCAGAACGAGTGTGATGGGGTCAGGGTACTTATATATACTTTTATATATTTTTAATTTTATAATTTTATGCAAAACGAGAGACACGTAGGCGAAGGATCTTTAATAAAGTTATAAATAAATTATAAATACTTTATTAATTATAATTATAATTATAGTTTAAATGTTGGCTAAATCATATTTTCTTATTATTACTATTAAACTTAAAGCGCACCTGATCTTAAAATTGTAATCTTACATCACAAAAATAACCCAGAAATTATATTATATTAGAAAATATATAATTTTTATTATAACAAATGTTAAACAACACCTGTTAATACTGGTTATTACTGTACAAAATAAATTACTTTTTAATAATATTTTTATTCTTCTATTTGTAAGGGTCTATGCTGTTCAGTATGTCACTTCCATACACTTCCTGTCCATTTTATTTAAGTTTTTATTATTTTTTTTGTCTGCCTAAGCCGAAACGTGCGCCGCCCCTTTGGCTCGCAGACGACTTGGCAACACCTTGGCTAGCAAAACAAAATCAAAAAATCATAATAAAAAGAAACCAAAAATTGGTATAAAAAATCCGCTCGATGACGTAGCAAACTGTGAGCCGGCGGTGATCTATGCCCTGTCATGAAGGACTTGACAATGGCAATAAAAGCAAAAAATCGAGATCGAGAAGTTACAGAATCTGGTTGAACTAGCTGCCGAGTAGAGTACATGTCGCTGACCATTAAATCTGATTTACGGCCGCTCTTATGATCCGAAGCAATTAGTAAGTTTTTTTTTTATTTTTTGATTGTGGCTTTTTCGTCGCGAATGAAGGTAAAAGTCAAGGCCAAGTGCAGAGATTGGTGGATAAATTAAATTGGAGCCGAAAGAAAAACGTTGGACTTTTCTGTTTTGTCATTCTGGCCACGGCAGTGTGGCTTTTTTGTGACTTTATGATTTTTCGTTGACTTCCAGAAATTTCGTCAATGAATGCCTCTTATTTACTTTGGGCTTTTGTGCTTTGCTGTGGAGTTCAACAGCCCATTAAGTTATGCGCATAATAATTTCTTGGTCAATCTTCTCTTTGGCTGTTGTAAAATCCAATTAAATAAAACTACAACAAAATAGTGACAGAAGATTTGGGTGTGACATGCGAAAAAAATAAAGTAAAAAAAAACTGGGTGTAATCTTAGTTTTGAGACAGTTTCGTGAGTCACGTAATGGCCAATTACCCGCATGCAAAATGTCAAGTAAATTGCTCTAAAAAAAAGGGTTCATATCAAGTTGTAATGCGCAAAAATTACTTAAATAAAAAGATCATCAACTTGGGCAATTTAGTTAAGGCTTTTCCTCCATTTCAGTTAATTTGTTTGTCACAGGCACTCCCAAGAATATAGTTGGCTTGACATAACACATTGTTTTCTGTTTAGTTTTTGGTATCAAATAGGTGCTAATTACCAGGAACTGATCTTTGATCAGCAAGTTTAAATTATTCTCTTGGCGTTTCTCCACTTAATATCGTATTTAATTTAAGTCGCTCTAAGAACGAAGCGAACTCACGGTGACTCAGCATTCATCGAATCAGGTTATTGTCTTTATACAAGTTTTTTATATAGGTTAACCTTGGAGAGGACTTTAAGTTAAATGCAGTTGCGATTCCTTTTGAATGAACTTGAACTTTTTTAAACGAGTTTAATTGTTGAAATATTTCCACTGAAAGCGAAAGGGAAGAGGCCTAAATATTCTTGCTGTTTATGGAAGGAAAATTTACAAGAATTTTTATTGTACTATGGAAACTTTACAACTAATATACATGGTAAAAACAAACTTGCTGATGTCTAAATTAAGTAAAACATTTGATTTATATAAATTTGATTTATATATATTTTTTTTTATATATTTTATATTTAATAATTATATTTTCATATTTAAGGAAAGCCAACGTCGAGACTTTTTATATATATTTAATTGGTAGGTATGTATATCGAGAGGAAAAGTCGGATATGATATATCGAAAAAATAGTTTTCGATATTTTTTGTAAGGTATGGAATTTGTTTTCGAAATTTTATGTAACGAAATCAATTTTAAAAATTGTTTTATATAGGGAATCTCATCCCACTTTTAAGTGTAGCTTTCTTATTTGTTTCTACCAGTGAGATCATAAAATTTCCATAATTGGGAAAGTCTTAAGACCTTTGAACAACTACTATTCATTTAACAACATTTTTTGCAATATTAGCTTGCAAACTTTAGTCAGCCAATTGTTTATTTGGTCAAATTCCGCCGATGACTGTTTCTATTTACATGTTAACGGAAAATTTGTAGTTGCACAATTTCAATTAAAATCAGAAACACCTTAACAAGTATACAATCAACAAGCCAGAGTTAAAAAGCCCGATTGTAAGCCCTGTTTACTTTTTATGACCCCAACAAAGTACTGAGATGCCAATCTGCCGGATGTTGTGTTTCAGGCAGATTCAGAAAACTTCCAGGTACCGATCAAAGTCTGACGTAAGCAGATAATTACCCACTATATCCAGAGATACACCCATTAATAGCTGGAATTATGTGGCGCAACTTCACCTACCTCAATAATTGTATTCCGCTGAACTTTTGTGGCCTCTTGCTTGTTTCAACTGAATTGAAATGGAGCTGCCTTTTGTATCCGGAAATTGTGGACCCATGAAGCGAAGTGCAATTAGTCGGCCACATATATATATTTAGCTATCAATCTGAGGGCGAATATAATGGCAGTCGGGAGAAGCTGATAACTGGTATCGGCAAACAAAAGAGTAGAGAACAAAGGAACTGGCTTCAAAATTCAGTCTTCGAAAGTCTAATCGGGTTAAGTCCAGCCATAACAAGCATGCTATTATTGTATATAGATTAGCCTACACTACACAGATATAATCCCGAAAACAAACTGCGGCTGTCTAATCAATTCCTAGTTAACTACAAAAAAGAGAAATAAAAATAAAGCTATACAAAGCCACCATTAAATTTGAAATGCACTTAGAAATAAAGCCAACATGATATGCATAAATAAACAAGTCATATGAAAAATGATCAATACCATTCAACAAGCTCTGGCTATTAAATGCAAATTACAGTTTTTTCTGCATATTTTTTGCTCTCTTTACTTTTTACAACAGATGACAAAGCAAGTCTTGGCGGAACTAAATGAAATACGAAGCCATAAATACCCTCAGAAAATGATTTAAAATCCCTTAATAGCTGACATTATTGTTTTAGTGAGACTACAAAAAATTATTTCAGTTTATATTATTTATAACTATTTTTAATTCATCACAATGTACACTTACAAACCCGTTTAGCAAATAAATATACCCCATTTAAATGAAACTAGTAGCTTGAGAAATTATTCAAGTCAACTGTTTGAATAGCTAATTGAAACTGGAACATATAAACAATGGACTAGATGATCAAGCAAATATATATTTACGGCTCGTATTCGCCCCTGACTCTTAAATGGGTCAATCCTGTATATTTATTATAAATATATGCAACATGTGCATTGTTAGCTCAGAACAAAAGTCTAATGTACATCAATTTTTTTACGTGTTTTGAATTTCAATTTTTTTTATCAAAGTCTACTTGGATACTTGCGATGCCAAAGCAATTAGCCGGGTTAGAAGCCAATCAATGAAAGTGATTAAAAACATAAAATGCTAATTGGAAACAATTTACTTAACTGCTGGGGAAAATCCAGAATTTCCAGTTAAGGTATAAAATAAGCTTTTAATTATAAAAATAATTATTTTTTTCTATGAAAGATGCAATAGATATTTTGTAATATAAATAACAGCAGTAAAAATTGTGATTAACCATTAAATTCGATCGAGTAATTTAATCCGCTGATTCGTATAAAAAAATCTATTAAAATAATGTTGCATTTATGGGATCATTTTTGAAAATTGCAGTCATTGAACATGTAGAAATTACGGCCATAGAAAGTCATGTACATTTCTTATTACTATTATTTTGCGTTGTTTTGTAATAAAAGCAAGTAAGGCTGATTAAGTGAAAATGTATTGCAGATTTATTAAGCCATTATTATTTCTTTGCCATTTAAAAATTAAGTTTTTTAAAGAATGGCTAATTTAATGCCGGCACTGCAATGTCAAGCATTTTATTAATTGAACAAGCAAGTTAAATGCATACAAAATAGAATTAAAATGCCATTTAATTATTCTAAGGCTAATTATTAAAGCAATTAAAAATGGTTGCTTATTAAATTTAAATGTGGAAAAACAGGTTTAAGGCTATGACAAGGTAATTTATATATTGCAAAAAATATGTCTGACTGTAAATAATATTAAGTTGAAATCTATTAGAGATTTCTATAAACATTTTTAGAATCAAAATCAATTATAAAGGCAATTTTAATACAGACAAATATTGTTTATAAAATTAAAATTTATGTAGTATTTTGTCACTTAAATATTTCCTCATACTTCAATGTAAATTAATTTATAAAACTCAATGTAGGACACCGCCAGGCTATAACTCATTGCACTGCCAAAACTGCCTGTAAACTTACACCCATATCATTACAAACCCCCGAAATTCTTTGACTCATCCACTTAACCGGCTCGTCAAAGCAAAAAAAAAATAATATATATATACATATATAAATATAAATCGTACTCGTATCATTCTAGAGAAGCAGGAATAGCCGGTTTCAGTTTCTTTCACAATGCCAAAATCAAGCGACTCGATCGCACGGAGCGATCGGCAGCTATAAAAATTCGCCTTCAGTTCCAAGTACAATCCAAGCCGACTTCTGCTGCTTGTGTGCTTCTGTTGTATTCAGAAAAAAATATGTAAATTTCCAGATTCAATAACGGCTTTTTGTATTTTTCGCAAGTCTCTCTTGGGTATCCTTCACTTGACAAAATGTTAACAATTTGGGTAAATCTCGTGCCCACACACACTCGCATGCCCCAAAAAAGAAGTTTAACTGGTTTTGAGTTCACTTATTTCTCGGTGACTCTTCATAGCGATCGGCAAGGTCACTTGCGACTACTATACATCATGTATGTGGAAATAGAATTCTCGGTTGTAGGCCCAAATTAGTTACCCAAACACCGAATAGAATAGCAGATAAGTGAGCTGCGGTAAATAATTCAATTAAAATAAAAGAAAAAACACCTAATGTTTTGGGCGCCAATAGAGCATACGTTTTCATTGCCCAGTGACTCGGCTGATTGGTGTCTGAAATATTTATGAACCGCGTTCGGCGACCGTCGATCCCGTGAATCGATCGAAATTAAAATCAGACAAGGCAACTGCAGGGTGGGAATGGGACGGCTCTATGATGCCTCAATTTGCATTTCAATTGGGTGTTACATTTGCATGCATTAAAGGTAGAGGTGACAGGCGGCGGAGCCTGATAAATGAAACAGCAAGGACAAGCCTCTTTCTAGAGCAGCCGAAAACTTTAGGTCGATGGGTTAAATAATTAACTGAGAACTGGGTTTGTAAAGACAAATGCTAAAATAATAGTTATTGAATCAAATGCCAAAAAATAATATTCTTGGAATTTTTTAAAATTTATTTTGATTGGCAATTGACTAAAAAGTTAAAAAAGAAAATTAATTAAGAAACTCATAAATAAATAAAAATTCTAGAGCTTCCAAAAGTTTAAAAAAGTCGGTTAAGTAAATATCTAAGATACAGGTTTGTAAAGATACCCACTGGAAAAATATATATTTAAACTAAATGGAAAAAAAATAGTAAAATAGGGTTTTAAAAATAATGTTTTAAGCTATTTTGTAGTCAATTAAATTAGTAAAATAAAGATTTCATAAATAAAAATATCTCTAACAATAAGAAAGTCAAACATCTTTTCCAAAACGTTGATTTTTAAGTCTCTTTAAACCTATTTCATAGAATAAATTATTTGACAATTTCTTAAGTCTCTTTAAGGCTATATTTTAAAGTATAAATTATTTGACAATTTTATTTTAAGATTATCCAATATAAATCTTAGATAAGTTTCTTTTAATTTAATTAAACATTTTAACTTTCTTTCTTTTAATTTTGTTTTATTTAACTCACTTAGAGCCCCTACAGCGCAACCTAAAAATTAAATTCAATGAGTAATTTATTTAAAATACCTCATATTAACTCCTTCAAATAACAAACAATTGTTTTTACTTCATTAAATGCCACCTAAGGTATTCAACTTTACACCTCCATAATACTAAGCATCCCACCTAAACGCCCCTTTGACAATTTAAAGCTCACTCCTCTGTCAAAATGCAATTCCATTTAGTATCATTATTTTAGCTCATGAAAATGACTCATTTAAGACAACATAACACCCGACGAGCGAGCGCACATTTTCACACACTCGAACGGTGGTGTGGTGTAATTTCCCAGCCGCCCTCATCTGCCTCCCAGCGATTTCCACTTAACTTAACCCCGAAAGATATGATCAGCTACCGAAGATCGGCGAGTTATGGATATTATGATACCTCTTTTGGTAGGAGGTAGGAGGGGTTTTCTTTCGGTTATTACGGAGGCACACGCGCTGACGAAATGCAGCTAACGTCAGCAGGCAAAAGCAAGTGGTAATTGTTTTTATGGCCAAAAGCTAGAGCGCCGTAAGTTGCCTTGTGGCAGGTAAGTAAGCACGGCGGCCAGGTGGAGTCAGAAAGTGTGTCAACGTAGCTGCGCATGCGCACTGCCCAAAGGTAAAAATAAAAAGTACGAAAAAAATAGTAAAAAAATATATATCTTCAAATACAATGCCCAAAAATCTGCTTTCTATGGAGCATAATGTAAACGCAACTTACCGCGAACAGAAAAAATTGAAAGAAATATATACGCCTCGAACGGAGCACAGAGATATTTAATTTTTTGTTTTTGTTCGGCAAAGTTAAAATAAGAGATTTCACGTTTCACTGTAGACCAACTTTTTGCAATTGGCCAAAAACGAAGCGGGGCGGCAGGGACTTGGTTGGTGGTGGAGCGGAGGGGGAGGCAAAGCAGGTGGGGTGTTTACGTTATGTTGCGGCTTTTTTTCAGGACGCGAAATTGCTGGCAAGGTGAGCGGAAAATGCGGCGACGTCCAAATGGCAACGCGGCTAAAACAACTCTGAGATCGAAAACCGCTCCCGAGCTCTTGTTATTAATTAACTGGCCAACTCAAGCTTGACAAAACGACAACGGCAACGACGGACGCAAAACAAAAATACAGAGAGCGAGACAGCCCACGAAAAGCTCTCTCCGAAGGCCTTACACAGCACTGAATAAAGCCCAAAAACTTTTATAAAATTTAAAGCAGAAAGCTTTTGGATTAATAAAAGTTTAAGTCTTTTTTATTAAATACAATATAATATTTTAAGTATTTTTTAAACATTTTAAAACGAGCAAATTCTGAAATATAGTAAAGGTTTTAGGATATATTTAATATAAATTTTTAAAATGGAAAATTAATTTATTTATTTATTGATTTATTAAAAGGTACAAATTTCAGCCAGATTTCAATAAAATAATTTACTTTAATAGTTACTAAAAATATTTTGAATACTTAATTTTCTAGATTAAATCGGACGAAAATTGTAAAAGACAAAAGTATCAAAACCCTTGTAATTAAAATTTAGTTAAATTAAATAAAAGTTATTACAAATTTGTATAATATTTAAATTTGTTCATAAAATAGGAGGAAAATTTATAAGGCACCAAAAGTACCAGGTGCTTGGTAATAAAGATAAAGTAAAATATTAATAGATTTTTAAAAACATTATAAATTGCTTTATATGTGTTTTTGACCTCTAATAACAATGATCTTTATTCAGTTTTATTTATGTCTTTATCGCTTAAAAAATATTTAAAAAAAAATAAAAATATAACATTGTGATAAATGCCGTTCAAAAAAATTGTTTTATATGGAAGTAAAATATTCGTGAAAAGAGACATATGGTATAAATGGGATGACTTTTTTTTATATGTTTTAATGGAACGTTTTAAAAGTATTTGTA
>JAEIIJ010008776.1:0-23939 GCA_018904815.1 Drosophila ogumai | reverse complement strand
ATGTGTTAAGTTCGAGTTCGAGAATTTTTAATTTAAATTATTTCTAAGCAAACTAACTTTGTACTTTAAATATTTATACCCCCATAATGCATATAGCGACGAAAGTATGTGTAATTAAATGATTATCTATGTGAATGTGGGTGTGTAGTAGTGTTCACTAGCCGCTTCATAGACTCTACACGCGTGATTTATGGCACTTAATGTTCTTTAGTCTAAGTCCTGTCCCCCCCTAACAATTCTTTAGGATTTATAAATAAAAACCAAGTATTTTGATTGTAAATAAATACCTTAAAAGCAAGTCTTTTGTATTGTAAATTAGTTACCCCGTCGATTCAGGTCCTTTAGCCTGCTGCAAAGTTCATGTTATAAACATTAATGCATCATAAATACACACACATATATAGTGTGTAAAGTAATAGCAATTTGAATTATGTCTTCATGTGTAGATGATCAGAATCAGAATCAGAGAGCGTGTGTTTTCCTTAGAGTCGTCGCTAGGTTTTTCGACATTCTCAATGCAATTTGTAATCAAATCATAGACCACAAACACACACAGACTCGTATGAAACAATTAACAATTAATTAAATTAAACGGGGTTTAACAAATTAACCATCATGGCTTATGTATGGAATGGTACAAGCAGAGTTTTATACTTAAATAAATGTATTTTAGAGAGCTACACAAGCAAACACAAAACAAACAAACAAACAAACAAGGGGAAGCAGCGCATTGAATTGAATTCGAAACAATGAAATTGTATCTAAGCAAAGAGTGTAATCGATCGACAAACCGGCTAACTAATAGCTAAATCATGCATACAAAATATGGAAATATGGAAGAATATGAACAAACAAACAAACAAAACACATAATTAGCGGCTAAGAAATTTCAACAAAATATAGTACACATATTTAAAGTATACAGAAAAATTATAATAAAAAAACAAAAACAGCTTTAGATGTGAATAAAAAAAATATGTAATTAAATCAATGATTGCCTTTGAATTTTAGAGTGTCTGCGGGTGTTTTTGGGATAAAAAAAACAGTCTTTTAATTTACCTTCTGGAGGTACAATATAAAACAAAACTCTTTTGGATTTAAGAGCAGATAAATTACCTTAAAATCTTTATTTTCTTATACGATTTTCTTGAGCTCTGTTTAAGCTGTCTAACTAGACTTCCATGAATATACTCCAAAATAATAATATATCCTATTAATTCTATGAGATGTTAGACTAAAACATACATTTTCCCAAGCCTCATTTTCTATTTATGGAATTATGAATTTATATTTTTAATCCATATTATTTAGAAAAGATTACTCCCTTTTCACTTAATATTGCATTACTATTGAAAACATGAAAACGCAAAACTTTATATAAGTCTTTTTAGCAAAGTTAAGTCTTTTTTAATATCATAAGTTAGTTTAGTTTAGTTAGTTACTCCTAAGCTATTTGATTAAGCACTGCCCAGGGGAATGATGAAGCTCATGTAGTCTGCTGTTGCGCCCCAGGCTGTGCGATTTGTCTGGAATATGACGATCCAAGCACTGAGGACTATGAGCCAGAATAATGTCCCCACCGCGGAGTATATAACAACTGTGGGGGAGTCAAGATATTAGCGCTAATTAACAAAACAAAGTATGTATGGTTTACATCTCTTAATCTGGTTCTGCTCCGGATATGGGGGCTTGCGGAAGGCCTCCTGGAAGAACCAGCACACATTGATGGCCCACACAAAAGGCAGAAAGGCAAAGCCGGCTGGGGAAGAAGGAATTAGTAGTAATTCATTATAAACGTATAATTTAAGGCATCTTACCAAAGAAATATGTCCGACAAAGCTGCAGTTTTCGTGGATTTGGTGCTTTTGAAATGTCCATGATTAATCTTTTGTGTGGCAAAAGTGCGGTGGCGTTCCTTTGTTCAGCGAAAACCTCTCCTCAATTGTGGCTTTGATTATTTTACATAAAACAACTGCATTTATATTTTAATATTGCTAAAAATTTATGTTTTGGGGATGGGTAATGGTTTCCTCTTTTCTGGCTATTATCGATAGCATTCAACTATCGATTAGAGGGAAAAGCCAAACTGTGATTTTTAAGTCACAGTTTATATTGTGAAAACAAAGGCCAACAAACAGAGTAGATTCCTTGCATAATAATAGCGTAAAAAATAGGTATTTAACAATATTTTAAATTATCCCAATTGTTGTGGCATAAATAAAGGAATTTTATTAAATAAAGAACCGTTAATTGTGACTGTGCTTCAGTGTTGTACAGCACGCAAAGAGTTATCGATAGCCTTACTCTCCCATCACTAGCAAGCACACCGCGAAAAAGCGACGCCGCAATTTCAATTTCAACGATTTGTGAAAAGTGCAAAAAAACAATTGAAAATGGCCGACGTGGACGACTTAGATGCCCTGTCCAATGCAGAGCTGCGGGCGAAGATGCTCGCCCAGGGCTTGCCGAATATACCAGTGACTGATAGCAGCCGCAAGGTGCTGGTGAAACGTCTGCGCGCCTCGATTGGCGGCCAGGCGTCGCCGGCGGCAGCAGCCAGTCCGAAGAAGAGCAACAGGCGGGAGACCCTGGCGCCGTCTGCCGCTCCCGCAGCTGCCTCCACGCCAGTGGACAAGCTCGATGGCAACAAGGTGGCCCCAGCCACCAAGGCACGACGCACTATTACGGCCGCAGAGACAAAGGACGCTGAGCGACGCCGCCCTGAGGAGCCGGTGGCCAGGAAGCCCACATCCACTACATCCGCTGCTCCAGCCATACAGACTCGCCGGACCTCCACTTCGTCGTCAACTGTCTCCGAGAAGAAGGAGGCGGAGCGCCCGGCTAAGAAGCCTGAACCGATTGCCGAGGAACCTGCAGCATCCAAGCGCACTAACTACCATGAAAATACCCTGGAGGTGAACTCCCTGATTGTCCTGGAGTCCGACGAGGAGGAGGATGAGCAGCTGGCCCAGGCTGCCGATCTCGTGGAGCAGCAATACGCCGCCAGGGAGAAGCTGTCGAAGCCCACGAGCAGCGTCAGCAGCACTTACGATTACAGCCGCAAACCGTCGTCTACGCTGGTTGATCCCCCACGCCGCCCGGCCTACGAAGCCCCTGCCGTGGATCCCCCTCGCCGCCCGGTCTATGACGCCCCTAAAGTGGATCTACCACGCCGCCAGGCCTATGAGGCCTCTGCAGCTCCATCCATTCCGGCTGCCAAAACACAGCCCAGTTCCTACGATTACCTGAGCAGCCGCCCGGGGCGTTACAGCAGCTATGTGCGTTCGCCCGCCCAGAGCTATGTGACCGCCGAGGCTCCCACCACATCGAGCTATCCGCGTACCTATGCCAACGAGCTGAGCGACGACAACGAAGCAGAGGATGCCCAGTACGAGAGCGACTTCACACGGAATCTGGCGCGTTTGAGAGCGGAGAGGATCGGGGATCGCAACAGCCCGTACAGCCGTCGCACTGTGGCTACTGGAAGTGTGGGCTACGAGCCGCTTCCCAGGCGCTCTCTGCGCCCGGATGACAACAGCGTGTCGGTGGCCTTTGGCCGCTGGGTTAACAGCCTGGAGCAGAAGTACCGCATCAAGTCGAAGTTGTTCATACTATTCGTCGTCCTATTGCTGATCGGCGTCTATAGCATATTTTTCTAGAAGATAATCATCACATGTCTTATTCTGAATCTCCTCGATAGTTCGTATTGTCTGTTTAAATTGTTTTGTACGCATTGTAAGCCTTGTTTCGATGTAACTTGTGCTCGAGATCGCCCAGCGTTAAGTCTGAATGTTATCCGTATTCCAATAAAGCCCATTTGCAGGGAAATGCCCCAGACGATCAGTTGTTTAGATGTTTTTTTTCCCCAAACGGCATTCGATGCACTCCACTTGCAGCAGGTGTTTGTCCGGATCGGATCAAGGTACGACAGCGACAGCGGCAGCGGCAGCTAATGATGGAAAAGCATCTGGAATGCGTGTACAACACTTGTCGGAATGACTGTGACCAAATGGAGGCGCAATGACAACAAGCCTGACTGCCGCTCCCTCCGCCCCAAAGTACTTACACTTCGGACTCGTTGCAGAAATCCCTGCCTTGCCATCAGAATTAATAAGAATTTTACAAGTCCGCCGGTGAATGTGCGTTATTTTTAAATCCTAGCCTAGGTTCGGGGCTGGGCTCTTTAATTTTATTAACTGGAAATCGCACTTGCGCGTATTTCTTCATTTTCTTAAGGAAATTTCGTGCCATATTTAGCGGCAACAAGCGCGACCGGATCCGGGATCTCTCTCTCTGCTCTGCTCTGCTCTGTCTTGCATGCCTGCAATAAGTTATGAAAATTGCAACAGCAGTTGCTCTGGGGAAATGCCAGCCGGCTGCCATGTCGCCGCCGCCGCCGATGATGAATTCCACAAATGCATGGAACAGCCAGTTGGCCCGGCCAGGCGGCAGATTCCTTGAAAAACAAAGCCATGGCCCATACAATATATCGTGTGGCTAATAAATACGCCGCGCATTGCTAGTTGCTCTTAATGAAATTAACTTCCAGGAATTACCTACATGGCAGCAGCGATGCAGACGACAACGGCCGCAACTTTGACGGAGCAACAACAGTCACAGCAGCCGGAGGAGCCGGAGGAGCAGCAGCAACACCCGGCGACCAACAAGCCATCGGCCATGGAAATTAAATGGAAGCCTGCAAAAAGTTTCACGCACTCGACTCGTTAATAGAGTCGTCGCAGCAGCACCCACAGCACGACCCAGGCAGACCCTGCCCCTGCCAGCTTCCCATCTTCAGCTGCAGCTCAAGTGTGACATTCATGGAAACGACTCCTCCAAGAGGAATATGATTTTATGGCCAAAGCCGAAACTTTTGTCTACATCACGTTCGCGTCGCAAAGGGACCTGGGAGTGGGAGTGGGAGTGGAGCTGGTCCAGTCCAGCAGGCCAATGACTTCCTCGTTGCTGTGAGCCAATTAAAGACCCTGGTCGTTGTGGTCGCTGCTGAAATCATTTGTAATGCAACGTTTGGAATAATTCACGCGCAAATTGCTCGCGACTCGCGAAAAATATTGCAACATTCCACTGCAAATTTTACGATTATGCGTTTGCAACACAACAGCAACAGCAACTGTTGCTGCTGCTGCTGCAGTAAACTGGCCGCCAGCAGCAGCAGCACATTCGCTCGTAGGCGCTCACATCACATCACATCAAATCAAATCAAATGTAAGCGGAGCCCGGGCCACTCCGAGGAGACATTCGCTGCCAGCCACCAGCACCAGTGTGCTCCAGATAGATAAATCAGCCAGCTAATTGTTGCAACCTGACCGGTCTCTGGTCCCGGCTGCCTGGGAGCGTGAACTCCGCATGAAAGGATTCCAAACCGAACTGTCTCCCAAATAGCTTGTGTCTAAATTCCTAATCGAATTATGCTTTCCTCCAGATAATTAATCGTAAGGGATGGCAGTTTTATGCAAAGACCCAAAGATCAAAGGTGAACAACGCAGCGTCGCCTCTGTTTGGAGTTTTTGGACATTTTAATTCCGTAAATAATGATAGTTTGCCTCTAAACAGACAGTCTGTGTGGCTGTGTCTGCCCACTCTTTAAGGTCTAAGAGAAATCATTTATTTATTTGTATAAACATATATATTTTTTGTAAAGCGGTACCAGTTAAAGGTCAGGGTATATCTGACTTATGGAGGTTTTTAGACATATTTAAGTTGTTTAAAATAGGAACAATAAAGGAAAGTAGCTTCGGGAAATCGAAATTTGTATAACCTTGCAGTTAGCCATAGGATCATGGCATCAAAAATCGAACATAACTAAGCCAAAAAGGGATTAATTTAAATTTCAAAAGTTTTTTTATTTTAGTTTTTTCTAGGATAACAAATCTGCAAACTGAATTAACAATTTTGAGAACACTCATTTTTCAAATTTTTGATAATTTTAACGATGTAACCCCTTATAAACTTTTGAAAAATATTCAAAAATATATTTTATTTCCAACACGACTTTAAATACTCTCCTGGTTTTGCTGATCAAGAATATATATGAATTATGAGGTCGGAAATGACTCTTTCATTATTTTCAAGAGGTATATAAAATAAGAAACGAATATATACATATGTATGTATATTTATAATATGTATTGTCAATTTTAAAATTAAAAAAATATTTTCTTAATATTTTATTTTAGTTTTAGTTTTTAGTAAACATTTTCCTAAATACACCTATCCTAGTTTAGGCTGTAATAATTATTTTTCTTTGCTTTTACAGGGTACCAAGCCCCCTTATACCTGTCTGCCCGTCAGCTAGTGTCTTTTGGGGCTGACTACTCGTTGTCAAGTTGTGGGCCACAGCGACCAATCAGTGTCAGCTGTAAGTGTCTTTTTAGTGGCCCAAAGTGATGAGCTAATCAACCTGACCTGACCAGTCCCAGTCGCAGTCGCAGTCGCAGTCGTAGTCCCACAGTTACGGCCCCAAAGACCGACTCAGACCGTGCGGTGTGTGCCTATGTTAATAACATTATTTATGTATCTTGTATTTCAGTTTATTCTCGTGTGTTTTGTGTATTGTTTTGTTTGATTTAACAGGAATTGGAATTAGAAATGAAGCGAAACAAAGCTGGCCTAGGTCGTCGCCTCCCTCCACTTTGTTTGTGTTTCAGGTGTCAATCGCATTAGACGGAAATCAGTTTTGTTTTTTATTGTACGAATTTATCGCGTTTCGAGACTCATTTGGGTTTGGTTACCATTTCGGTTCGAATGGCCGCCTCCCTGGCGAATGCTGGTTGGTTTTTATGTTAAATTAAACATTTCGAATTGGCCGCAAGATAATTTGTTGTGGTGGGATCGGTCTTAGGTGCTGGTGTGTGGTCTCAAATAAATTATAAACCCATTTAAATTAAACTGAATAGCTGACTGCGACGTTCGACGTTCGTTGCCAGAGTCTTTTGTTTGGATTTTTGGGGGCAGCAGCCCAGAAACTAGTGCCAGCTGCAGAGGCAGAACTGGTCGGCCATAACAATAAAATCAGCAACACTCGCCACTCGCGACATTCCCCTCAACCAAATATGGAATTTATAATTAATTTTTATGTCCATGGGATGCAATTAGGACAGCGGGAACGGTCGAGCGAGGAGCCAGCCAGGAGGAAAACAGGGTCCCCTGGAACCTGGATGCTGGATGCTGGATGCCCGGTGCCAGTTGCCAGTTGCCAGATGCAAATGAAATCAAGTCATGCCTATAATCGGATTTGTTGCCTCTCGTATATTAAGTTGTCACCGTTTCTATGTGTTGAACATAAACACAATTTGTGCTTAATCCACCGTGGCCCGGGTACCGGACTCTGCACCATCAATTATGACATTTTGTTGCTGTTTTGTCACCGCTGCCACTGGCGATGACGATGACGATGCCGGGACGGGAAGCTGCGACTGGGGATCCGATTTCGCTGACCACATGCCGAGGGGGAACGGTACCCTCACTTTGGACTGCCATCAATCATGGGTCTCCTTAGGAATCAAACATTCTGCGGTTGCCGGTTGCTTACCACGTGCAATCAATTGCCATGCATGCCGTCCATGTGCGATTGCCCATTGAGCACCACTTAGCCAAAGTACCGGGCCAGTATCTAGATGTTACGACAGGCACCCACAATTCGGGGCCAGCTGCGTTTTTTATTTTTTTTTTCGGGCGGGGCTGCCGCACGATCCCCATGCCCGATCCGGCGCAAATTAGGCGCGAAAATATGCAGCAAAGTGAGACAAACAAGCCGAGAGCCGCTAAAAGCCTCGCGAAAACTAAAAGACTACAGCAAAAACAAAAAAAAAAAGGAGTAAAAACATGCCGCTGGTCAGTTAATGGTGTTAAAATTTGGTACAGCGATTGCATCTATGGCTATACAAATTGCCCCAGCGACAGCACTCGAGCAACATGGCAGTAGCAACAGCCGCAGCGGCAACATGGCCAACAGACTCGAACTGAGGCTGAGACTGAGACTGAGGAGTCGTTTTGTCAACACGGAGCATGCTTAGCCGCGTTTTCCCAGGGGACACTTAACGCGGCTGCTTAACGTCTAAATCTGTCGTCAAGGCGCGCTCAAAAGGCTAAAATGTGTTTGCCGAAGAGGCGAGATGTGGCCATTGCCATCGCCAGTTCCCCAGCTTCAGCTCCAGCTTCAGCTCCAGCAAGTGACCAGCGACGAGGCAGCAATTTGTATGCAACTTTATGTTTGCCCACTCGCACCCTGCCTCGTAGCTAACCTAACCTAACCCATCGAGGGGAGGCGCGGAGCTGACTAGCTGCTCCTGCTGCCCTCGCCGGCCATTCCATGGCCCAAGGGTATACAGACACTGAGAGAACACAGTCGGGATTGGATAAGAATTTAGATACTTTTTGGCTACAGATTTGTAAACAATATTTTTTGATTATCCAAATTTTAAAATTTTTATAAGATATCTAAGAAACCTAAACTAGATTTTGTATCCTTAAAATATCTATTTATAAATCTAGAAATGGCCAAAGTCCTTACCCATATATTTCTTCAAGTGGAGCCTCCTCTGAAACTTCCTCCTGCCTTTGTTTGGGCCTCCTTGTTGGCCAGTCTCCAACTAACCTGGCCTGGCTGCAGTGCGTTGAACGAGTTAAAGTCGGAGCAGCGGCAAAATTTATGAACCGCAGCCGGTGAGGCAGGAGGAAAAGGGGTACAGGAATGGGTATGGGAGACCTGGATGTGGACAACGATGCGTTCGCATGTAAACATTCTGAGATGGCGACTGGCGGAGAAGGGGGCAAGAATTTATATGCAACATAATCAGCATAAATGCCGCATGCGCCATCAAAATGTTGCGACCAATGGCATGACCATCACCTCCTGGGTGGGTGCCAATGCCAACTGCTGTCCGAGTACAGTGGCCACTGATCAGTGTCCCGTGTCCCGTGTTCCTTGTCCTCGTTAAGCCCCTTGCGCCCGTCCAGCTAATTTGGGCAATTTGCAAATTGAGAAATTGCAAATAATTTACAATTTGGCCAAAGTAAGTGCAAAGTGGCCCGGATGGCGGCGAGTGCGCGAAATTCGATGCAACCGCAGTGCACTGCGAAAGCGAAAGGGCGAACAAGAAAGCTCAGTGAGTTGGTTTTGCGCTTCAGCGGCTGCACAGAGAGTTTTTCCCCTTTGGGAAATGCCGACAACTTTCATCCATTTCCCAGCCACCCACAGTTAAGGCCAACTCAGACGCATGACAGCCCCGTAATTTGAGATGACAAAACGCATTTCAAATGATCGTGGCAGTGCGGTTTCAGGGGAGAAAGGCAGCTCTCGCAAATTGTGACGGCCCAAATGAGACAGCGACGAGTTAATTAAGTTTTCGCAGGGAAAGGAGACACACAGAACGGGAGAGAGTGAAGGGCCCAAAGCTGACAGGGCTGAGCTGCAATTGTGCCAACTCGTGTGACAGTTGCCCAAAACAAATTGTTGGCCATTTAATGGACCCCAAAGAACGGGTCCACACGAAGCGAAACGAATCGAAACGGGTTGAAGACAATGCAAGGCCTCCTCGCATGCGGCTACCTCAGCATCTCCATCTTCTGGCTTGACAAATTCCTCGAAGTTGTTACCATATAAATTTCTGCATTTTTGGCTTTGCTCTGCTTTTATTTTCCAGCGTCCGGACGGGGCAAGTAGCGGCGGAGATGACTCAGCCTGCCAGCTTTTTATTGATCGCTGGGCAGGGACAGCAGCAAACTGAGGTGAGTCTGTTAGCCAGGAGCGGATTTTGGGCGCTTAACTAAAGGGGATTTATTTATTTTTGATATTTTTAAAAAGGAAACAAATATTTTGATATTTATTCCAGCTTTCTCTCTGCGAAAAAAAGTTCTATAGAATTTTTAAAATTTTTTAACCTTTGTTTATAGAAAATTTGTTATAGAAATTTACCCTTAAATAAATTTAGCAAATAATATTAACTAAGCTTAAGTAGAATCCCCTCCTGATCAGGTCTCCTGCCAACTGCCTGGCAGTTCTGGCCCCGATTTTCGAGCCACTTTCGGCAGCTCGAGTGCAGGCAGACTCGTAATTAGGCGCATTACATGTGTTTCTGACATTTTTGGAGGCCGGTGGCTGGTGGCTTGAGTATCGAGGATCGAGGATCCCGGATGCCTGCTTGGCAGATTCCCCCAAATGCAGTTGCTCCGCTCTCTTATGCAAATGAGCGCTCCCCCTGCTCGCCTTTTGTTATGAAGACAAATGGAAGTCACGCCCAGGTCTAAGCGCAAAGTAAACACTTGCCAAATGACCATAATTACGAGTTGAACTTAATTTATAACGAATGCACATAACTTCGGCCGCGAATCTGAATGCGGGGCTTTAGCTTGAGCTTAGAATAAATTATGAATAATCCACGATAATAACCGGCAATTAATTTTTAACGCTGATTTGTGCGAGTTTTATGCTCTGGCAATGAAAAGAGCGCAAGAGCAGAAAGGCAGCGACAAGCCCAAAACCAGAATATCAATTTAGCAGAGCGGAGCGAAGTGGAGTCGCAGTCCCAGGGTCCCCGAGTCCCCGGGTCCGACTGCTTAATGTATTCCCCATCAGGGGGAATTGCAGCGCCAACACATCGTATGTCATGGCGGGGAATCCGGGTGGATGAGGACGAGGGCTGCCGGGAGGCGAGGCGACGAATTGAGGGACAACGACAAATCGACAAATATGCAAAGGAGGGGCACGAGAGGGGGGCCTTATCGCATTTATTTATGCATATGCAGTGATTTGGCCCCAAAATCACAGTCGAAAAAGAGGGAAACAAAAAATAGCAGCGCATAAAACAAAAGACTCAGAGCACAAACTTGTTTCGCTGGCCATCGCGGATTGCAGGATGTAGGGCCCGAAAAGTGGCACAAAACAGGAGGGGCACGCTGAACCGAGGGTTCTGGGGGATCGGGTGGACGATGACCATGGCGATGCATCACCAATGCCGAGGCACGCTTATCAGTAACCTACACTTAAAGTTAATGCATGCCCGCCAGGACCAACCAGCAAAGATGCCGATGCAGTGTTCAGCTCTCTGCCGCTGCACTCAGCAAAATTTTCCCTGCACGCAAACACCCCTAATGTAAGCAAATTAAGGTTAATGTTGTTTAATTACAAGTTCAATGTCCCAAAAATAAAAACAAGTCCTTTCCTTATTTTTGATATAGATATTTACTAGAGGGGTGTGCATATACATCATTTGCTCTTTATAAATGGCGTATAAAATTAACTTAAATGAGTGCTAAGGAGTTAATTATTATTAAATAATTATTATTAATTATTGTATATTTTATTATAGTATTGTATATAGCCAGAATTTTAATTTAGAGGAAAGACAAGCAGGATATCAACAGATAACTAGGTTAAAATATATATTAAGCTATGAAACTTAGGTGTATTATTTTAATTATTGTTAGAAGTATATCGAAAGCCTTTACTGGTTGAACGAAAAAAACAGGTCCGTTTTTATTTAAATATTTCATAAAGTATAAATAAATTAAGAAATTTCTAAAGCTGCATTTACTTTTATCTTATTTTCTTCGAATTTCTCATAACCTTTTTAAGAAAAATCCCTTTTGTTAACCCAATTTCCCCCAGTGCATCTCTCCTTGTTATCAGTGCTGGGCCTGGGCTTTTAGCAAACGCCGACGCAGGCCGCTGGGCAAGATCGGCGGATGCAGGCGATGTCAAAAGGCAGGCAGAAATAAAATCGAAAATGAATGCGACTGGCCAGATAAGCCGGCGAATGACACAGAGCGACAAGTTGACAATCAGAGGCCAGAGGGGGGAGCAGGCGAAAGGCAAAGAATGTATCCTCATTGGGGTCAACGGAAAAGTAAGACAGGAAAAAGGAGAAAAACCAGGGGTCCGGCCAAAGGGGAAGCCACTCAAAGGCATTCGACTTCTGACCAAATCCGAATGCAAATCGATGCGGCAATAAAACTATTAAGCCATTAGTAAGCCAAACACGAGTACAATGCCAGAAAACAAACACGTGCAGCAGCAGGAGTTTCAGCAGCAGCAGCAGCAGCAGCAGCCGCAGTTGCAACAGCAACAAGCAATTAATGCAAATGTGGAGAGCAGCCGGCAGCCAAATCGAGCAGGAGGCAGGCAAGGCACATCGAGATCAAGACAGCAGACGTATCCCAGCGTCGGGAGAATGTTGGGTCTCCTGCCGCAGTAACCGCAACTGCAACATCCACTGCAGCAGCAACACCACAAGCAACAGCAACATTGTCTGCAAGCCTGACAATACATGCCGAGGTGCAAACTAATTGAAATCATTACACTAGTAAAAATGTTAATTCAATTAAAATGCGCGCAACAGCAACGGCAACCGCAACTCGCGCTGCTAGTGACCCACAAGAGGCTGTTGCTGGTTGCTGGTTGCCAGTGTTGCTGCTCCTGCAGCATCTCCTAAGAAAGATATCATCGCAACACACTGCCTGGCCGGAGCTGCTCCTCCCACAGCACCTCTCCTGCGGCCACCACCCCCTTTGGCTACATCAGCAACATGTTGTTAGGTCAGCAACGGCAGCAGCAACAGCAGCAGCAGCAACATCAGAAGCAGCAGCAGAAGGAACAGCATCAGCGAACACGAACAACTCTAGGCCATTGGCAGTGCGGCATGCAAATGGGAGCTGAGCAGCGTCTTTCAAGCTGGGAGCCGGAACCAGTCCAAGCCCGAATGCTTCTATTACTGGGAGCATTTGGGATTTACTTGGCTGCACTGACAAATAAAGATAAAGCCTTCTGGTACATAGATTAGAAAATAATTAAAATAGAAACAAGAAAATGTTTATTAAATCACAAAAAACAATATATATTATCTAAATATTAAGGATTATTTTCCACTGTTTTATATTTGAGTAATTTATTCAATGTTTTACCCTTAGTTTCCTGGTGTCTTAGACTGCATTACATATGCAAATTTTAGGCTGGCGCTTCTCCACTCGTTTTGGGATTTGCCTAGCTCCTTCCACAGCGAAAGGGATTGGGATTGTGATCGTTATTTGAATCGGATTCGAAATCGGAATCTCTCCAAGCTGATTCTGGGAAGAGTGCAGCCGAGTCGCATTTCCGGTTGGACAAGTAGCTCCATAACAAATGGCCCGGCTGAGAAATGTTTGCCAAGTTGTTTATACTGCCAATAAAAGGCAATAAGTTAATTTCACACACACACTCTCTGGGATACAAAGTGGAGTTGGAGTGTAGTTGAAGCTTTCTAACCGTTTTATGGGGGAAGTTTGTTGCATTGGCCATAAATGAAATCGAGTCCATAAGCAGGCAGCTAGCCAGGCAGCCAAGCAGCAACTGTCTCTCCACCGAGGTGTGAAAATGCTGGCCCCTATTTGGAGCAGCTTAACACATTCGATATTATAACTATTATTAATGCATTTGCATTTTTATGGGCCGATCGATGCTCTCGATCTTGATGCACGGCGCCCAACGGAAGCTCCTCCAGATAAGGCAGGAAACTGACTCCGCTCCGCTCCGGTCCGGTCCGGCTGAGTGAATGCTCAGGCATATTCATCACGGAATCACGTCGTAAATGGGGCCCCATTAACGATAAACAAATTCTGTAACAGGACTGCACTCTGAGATCCATTCCCAGAGAGCCATTCCCCTCCCCCCCCCCCCAACAGCCATTCATCCAGCAATAAAATGACATATAAAAAAACACTTAAAATATTTTCAATGAGCGATTTTAATGGGCTTTCTGGCGGTGGTCCCAGCGGATCACCGGATCACCGGATCACCTGGGCTCCCTCGGCAAATGGCGGCTGCCTTAATGCAAATGACGGGAACTGGGCAAACCAAACTACTGGTGTCGATATAACAATAAAACGCCCCACGGCACGCCCTACAAGACCAGCACTTTGGCCCCGCCGATCTCCTGGATCTCTTGGATGGGTCGGAGTCGGAGTCGGACTCGGATTAAATGAATGCCAGCGCGGAGCCGCCGAATCGGCGAAACAAAACAAAACTGCCAAAAAAAAGGCAAACGAAAACGCTGCCAGAACAGGCAATCCTCCGCCGCGAGAAGAGGAAACTGATCTGACAGATCTGATTGTAAGCATGCAACAAAAATGTGAGTCGTTCCTCGCCCAATCCCAGTCCCAGTCCCAGTCCCAACCTCCATCTCCGACTCCGTCATGTTTTGTGGGCTCGCGTCGGGCTTAAGCTTGTGCAATTTAGTGATCAATCATAGCGGGATGCGAGCAACGGAGCAGAATTCAATTTTAGTGCGAATGGCAGTTTGTTCTTCGGAGTCTTCTCCCTGTGTTACTGTTGCAACAGCAGCAACATTCTGAGGCGGCGGCGGCGGCAGCGGCTTCCACATGCGACTCCAGAAGGTGGAAGCCATAAATCTTGGCAACATGAGAAATGACTTTACCATTTGCCATGATGAGCAGCCCAGCCAGCAGTTGGAGTCGCTGGAAGAAATGTAGGAAAAAGCTTAACCCATACAGCCTCGAATGTTTGCATACGGCAACTCTAATTTTGAGGGATTTGCGTAAATTGTAAAAACGTCCGCAGGGATTTGAGTCAATCAGCATTTTCGATGGCAATTAGTTGGACGAAGAATTCAATTCTCAGACCCAAAAGATGTAACCGACCGCCAAGGGAACGAAGATGCCTGAGTTTAGAGATGGGTGAGGAGAGTCACGAGGTAGTCTGTGGTTTATAAATTCAAGATATAGTTAATTGATTTAATTTTTAAAATTATTTTGAAATACTTTAGCTGCTTTGTAATTAGTGTGTTTGTTAATTTATTACAAAGTTATTTGATATTTAAAGCTTAAAACTATTAAAATACCTCAACAAGGTCACTAAGAACTCACCCAGTCTTGCCTGATCTCTGCTCTGTTTTGGCCATCACTGATCTCGCATCATCCCCAGCCGCTCCTCCATACCGATCTTCATCTCCATCGCCATCTCCATCTCCATCTCTCTATCTGGACCGTGCGCAGGTCATTGGCGAGGTGTCTCCTGCTGCGAATTAATCGTTTTCGATGCTGACTGCGGCCACTCACTTGCTGTCCGGCTCTTTTGGCTCTCCGCTCCCTGCTCTTGACTCCCCGCTCCCACTCCCAGAGAGCCAGCTCCCATGGCTGATTAATATTTTGCCAGTTCAGGAGTTGGAGCCAAGTCGAATCCGAATCCGAATGCGAATGCGAAGCCGTTGCCCGTTTGGCATCTTGTTAGCAAGTGGCCCGTCGTCTCCTTGCCTGGATGCACTTTTGCATATTTCGTTTGTTTGTTACCCGAGTGCCTTCGTCGTGTGACCAACCGACCTGCTCCTCCTGGCTCCAGAGCTGCTGCTGCTGCTGCCCCCCTGCGTGGAGTGTATTACGAGCATTGCCGCAAAAGTCCAAGTTCAAAGCCATATTTGAGTTGGGAAAAAATCAATAAAAAGATCGCAAGCTGCGATGGCACATGCGTGTTATTTCCATCCAGCCGAAACGGAGCGAACCGAGCCGAGCCGATCCTGGCCTTTCTCATAATGAAATTATTGCCAAGTGATTGAAATCTATTTATGCTAATTTACGTGTGCGCGGGCCAAAGGAGCAGGAGCCGAAGGAAGTCTAGATCTGGTCCGGGTAGAACTGTTCCAAGGTTGTGCCGATTGCAACACACATTTCCGCATTTCTGCAGCTGCAACAAATGTAATTTTTTTTTTTTTTTTTGGGCGTACCGCCCACCAAAGTGCAGATATACTGGACTACAACAACGACTCAGCTCGGACCCAATCTTGATTAGAAGTGTTTGTGGCTTGCTTGGAGCTTGGAACGCTGAGTCTCGAGCCGAAGCCGTTGACAATTTTCAATTAAAATGAGTTGGGGTTATGTGTCCGTCTGTCTGAATGTGTGGGCGGATTAACACACACACACACCCGGCAACGCCTAAGCCCATGACTGACACTGTCCCCCTCATGACTCCACTGTGAATAGATATTTAAGCTCCAAATTGTCATGCGGCTTATGTGTAA
This sequence comes from Drosophila ogumai, assembly GCA_018904815.1. Classification (NCBI taxonomy): domain Eukaryota; kingdom Metazoa; phylum Arthropoda; class Insecta; order Diptera; family Drosophilidae; genus Drosophila; species Drosophila ogumai. The sequence goes on along the minus strand of JAEIIJ010008776.1, from coordinate 7,914 downwards.
AGTTTGTTTCGCTCTTGACATTTATTTGGCCGGGCTTTCCGGACTCATTGATGCAGATCGGAGGCAGCTAGGGGGGTTTTAAGGGTTCTATATTTTAGTTGGAATTATTTGAATGAAAGGAAACTAAATAAAATGTGTTTTGGTAGTTAAATTTATTTAAGAAATAAATAGCATTAATACAGCATCAATTGTATAGCTTATAAAAACATTACCTTCATTTTAACTTAACTTAAATGTATGCTCGTTACACATCTTATTGTTATATTGCCTTTGGCAACACCAACAAGCATCATCAACATGTCTTTGGCAACATTTGCCTGGCTAGATACATTTTCTTAGCAACATGTTCTTGGGCACTCCATAATTTTCCCTATTAAATATTAAATAAAATAAATATTAGTTAAAGTTGTTTAATAAATATCTTAAGAAATAAATATGGTTTGCTTTAAATACGATTTTAACAAGATTTCTTTCTGGCATTTTTCAACTTTAGTTAAGAAACTCCTCAAACCCCCCTCGCCCATGTCAAATACCTTCAATTGTGCCTTAATTTTTGAGGGCTTGGCCATTAAAGTCGGCATCCCCTGCTTGAGCACTGGATTAGAGAGCGAGGAGGAGATACGTGCGAGTAGGGGATTGCCTTATCCAATTAGCTGAAACATTTCAGATCGCCAGTACAACGAGCGTTGTTGCCACATAAAATGCTAAAATTACAACAGCCGCCTGCAACAGAATCAGAAAATAGCAACGGCAACGGTAATGCTAATGCAGGCGACAAAGAAATCCGAGTCCCGATTTCAGTGCAGTTAAACTCCGGGCGAAGGGGGGAACCTCAAAACTCAGAACTGAGAACTGAGATTCAGGAAACAGAGAACAGGTTCTCAAAGCCGCGTACTCTCGGCGTATTTTGTGGATATATTTTATTGTCTTTTGATGTGCTTTAAAATCCCGGAGCCAGCGAGGCGGAGGATCGATAAAATTTATCGCTGCTGGTCTAGGAGGGAGCCAGGCGGGAACAGGTTCCCAGGTTGCCTCCTCCAGCTCGGAGTCAGGGCCCGGCATGGCGACAATTTTAAGTGCGAAATTAAAAGTAAAACAAGCGATTAACATAAATTTCCAGCAAAGCGCTTTAAATGCTGGGAGGGAGAGATGCAGATGCAGATACTTACAGATGGAGAAGGAGTTGCAGATGAAGATGCTGATGCTGATGCTGATGCTGAGCCAGATGAAGACATTGTCGATTGCCGGGGCTCGTTAATGAAAACTAATGCAATTTATTGAATATTATTATTTAATAATGTCACAATCTTATCGCGAGGTGAAAGGAAGTGCCGTTGCTGGACAGGCTCCTTAATGAACTGCCCCCGGGACGAAGGCAATTAAAGAGTCAGAGCTCGCGCTGGGTGAGGAGATAAAGGATCGGGCGAGTGGCAGTTCATCCACTTGTTAGTCGGGACAAGACGGGCCACACCACTGACCCAAATCCATGCCGGACTCCCCACGTCCAGCTCACTCACTCACCCATCCATCCATCCATACCCACCTCTGCAGGCACAGCCTCGACCACATCCACATCCACTCCCTATGTGGTCGGGGCCAGAAATGCATTATTTATGTACGTTGCCCGAAAGTCGGCAATTTGGCATCATGACATGGTCCAGCGTCCAAGTTCGGGCCCAGGAACTGGGCTCTCCGATGATGCACGCCTGTCAGCCGCCTGCCAGTCACCGGAGAAATGAGAAAGGGCCCGACTCTGTCTCCTGGTCTGCCAGTTCCCAGTTCCCAGTTCCCTGCTCGAAGCTCGATGCTCGGTTCTGGTTAGCGTTTTTGCCTTTCCTGTTTGTTTTAGCGCCTGTTGTGACAGCCGTCTGCCAGCTTTTTGGCACTTGAAATGGCCCAAAGTCGGGGCCAAGTGTCGGGGGACTGACACGGCTGATAAACCGAAGCACACTCATTACGCACTGATCATGATCGCGGCCTGTCAATAGTCGCAGCGATCTAGCCTCAGTGGAGGGTTCTTCCAAGAGAGGGGAATCCCGTCGAGGTGGAGCAACTCGGGTTAGCGGAGATTCTGCAGAGATTATGTGTCAGCAAGGTGTTTTGAGTGAGTGGCCTTGGAAAAGTGATTTCTCTTACTTTTAAGAAGGTGCTAAGCCTAGTCATTCCTTCCAGAATATATTTTCCTATTCAATTTTATAAGCCTATATTCCTTAATCGAATTGTATCATATAAACTAGTTATTATGCCATCTCTGACCCATCATCATTACAAGAATTGCTCCTTACTTAGGGTATCTGAGAGGCTCCACCAAGCAGTGTGGCGCAACCTCAGTGATCAGTGATCTTTAACCAGTCGAAGGATGGACCAAAATGGTGTCACACCATCAGCGACAAGACCAACGAGAACTAGAACCGAGACTGCCACTACAATTGCTGACCAAACTTGGTCCGGACACTTGCAAACTGTAAATGTTGTGCGAGAGTTGAGACCCAGATTGATGGCCAATGTCAACCGATGGCGATGAACGATTCCCGGGTTCTCACAACTCGTCGTGGGCTAATTACGTTCTAGAGGCAAGCGGCGGCGGGCAGGGCTCGTCGCAATTGAAAACATGAATCCATATTCAATTCCCCCAGCACAGAGAAGCTCGAGAACCTCGAGGCTTGCAGCCAGTCTCCCAGCAATTTATTTGGCCGGGCTAATGAAGTCATTTGGCGGCGGGGCCGCAGGTTCAACGTGATTTGCCTTTGATTAGCATTGTGGCCCAATAAATTGTCTGTCAATCGAGCCGTGCCGTTTAGTCTTGGCTTTGGCTCTGGCCGAGGCTCTGTTTAATGGCCAACCATTTGCTTTGGCCACGGCAAACATTTGTTTGGTGTTCGCTGAGACTGAAACTGAGGCTTAGGCTTTTGATCTGGATTGCCATTGCAATTGGCGATTGTTCACGCCATGGCCAGATCGTATCTGGCGACTCAATCACAATTCAGAACGGACTCTGAGATGACGCACTGGACGGGGACAAAATCGGAGAGAAAAATGGTATACTTTGAGAGGGAAGTCATTATCAGGTGTGTCTGGAAATAATTATTGTATATTTTTTTACAATTTTCTTTTATATTTTTTGAAAAGGCTTAGCTAGGGTTTTAATTCCCTTTTAATTAAAGTTCTTGATATATATTTCTCCTTGTGTAATTACGTATAACTGTTCCTGTTCGACTGTTTGGGTTCGATAACCCTACCTCCGCACAGAGACCACACTTTTGTATCTGTATCTTTGGCCGGCATCTGTGGGATTATGTAAAACCCCCGGTAAACCCCCCTCATCTAAGCTCCCCGCTTCCCGGTACCAGTTCCATTTCCATTTCCATTTCCACTTCCATTTCCAGCCTTGTGCATTGTTGTTTCGGTTTGGCCCACGCAATTGATTTGATTTTTGTGACACAATTGAATTATTTATTGGATTAATGCCCATACAGAAAGCGAGCAGGGAGCTTAAAGCTGGTAGATACTTGGCTCCGATCACGGCGGAAGTTGCTCCACTCCGGTCGCGGTCTCCGGCTCGACGGATGCCATCCACAATATGCAAAACAAAGACCCGGGGAATGCTATTCACCAAAGGTCGGACATGGACGGCCCCCTGGGATGCCGGATCCCAGGCACTTGGCAATTTGTTACGATAAGACAAAAGTGTCAAGAGCCGTGCATACGCACAACAAGGCTGTCAATTAAGGCGAGAAGAGCCGTTAACAATGGGCAGGGATCGAGAAGAAACCGAGCTTGATTTATGCTGGGATCCCAGACAACCTGTTGCTCCACCCACGATTGATACATCCTAAAGGTAAGGGTTTAGTTGATACCCTATAGGGAATGTTCTCTTCTAATGAAGCTTTAACTAAAGGGGATTATTTTTAGGTTGCTACAGATTTTGAAGGAGATGGAATAGTATTAGTTGACACGCTTTAATGAGTGTCTTTTAAAAAAATATCAAGTGTTAAGAAGACCTAGTAATGCTCTATTTATTGTGGTTAAAAATAAGTATTAAGTCATATTTAAAATATTTTTATAAATCCTTCAAACCTTTCTTGAACAAATAAAGTTCCTGGCAAGAAAATTAGTACAAATTACAATAAAATTATTAAGAAACAAGGAACAAATCATACCTAAAAATCGTATATACCCTTTGATAGATCCACGCCAGGTGGCGCTGCTGAATCATTTGATCGTGGTTTGACGCGATCGCTAATGCCCAAGACAAACAATGAGTCGACCAAATATGAATGCGAAATTCTTATGCAAAATTACTTTATAATTTAATTTTTATTTGATTTTTGAGATTTTATTGATTTGCCGGACACTCCCAGGCGGCCTTTGTTCCCCCGCAGCTCCAAATCCTCGGGCAGCTGTCTTTCTTCTCTTTATCAAGCCTGTAAATCTTGACTTTTTGGTTGCTGGTTATTGGTGGGTTTGCTGCTGGAGCTAACCAGGCAACAATCCACAATTGATTAAAAATGTAAATTGTTTATTTATTTTAAACGATTTTTATCCACACATTCGATGCCCGAGTCTCGGTCCAGCTTTGTTATGTAAAAAATGCTGCTGGGTAACCGACCAAAAAAATATGAGAAATATGAATGACTCTACGAATATGATTGTTTATGACGCTTTTCTGGCCCCCGAGTCCCCGCCTTGGGACAATGTTTGTCTTGCTCACGGATCGGGGACCTTTGGGCATGGATTAAGTCATAAAAAGCCCATAAAAAAGTTGTCGAAAAATCGTGTAACCTGACTATATACGCCATATGGCACACTATACTATACTATAGGCCATGGATATGTGGTCGGTGCACATAAAAGGTTCTTTCGCCCATTAAATGCTGCGTCCATAAATGTCATAAACTGTTGATCAGATCGCATAGCTTGGCCCCGTTTTATGGCCTGATTGGGGTTCCACGGAGGTGCCATCTCCGGAGCCATATAAATTTCACGACTTATCAGCCGCTGCCGGCTACCGTTGACAATCCGGAGGGGAGGCTACGTAGAGCGGAGGAGAAATCACTTTCCACGCCACAGCTCTGATCTCTGGCACTTGAGAAAATCCAAATTGGATTGGAAATTTCAGATTGGAAATTTCGAATTTAACGCTTTTCAAGTTGCGGCATTTGTCAAGTGGCAGGGATCGTTGTTGCCACAAGTGGAACAAATAGACAAGGCCCACAAGAAATCAAGGTGTGTGGCAGCTCAAGTGGCCCCCAAAAAATGCTCGATTTTCGAATTAACCTGAAATATGATGCGGCGAATTTGGGAAATGTTTTGAGGTCCGCTTTAATTAAAACCCATTGTGGCCAGTGACAGGGGTTTAGAGTTAGAGAGGCCTACAGGAGAGCCTTTTTAAAGAAAATATTTTTCTTATAAAACAATAACGTGAGGAACTATGGTATATTAGGTTTGAAATATCTTTGGAAATGTTTTGATATAAAGAGAGAAATATTTTGGATATAAAGACTTTAAAATAGAAATATTGGGTTTTTTAAGAAGTTAGTTTGCTCTCCTGTTTAATATAATTTTACAAAAAATACAGTACTTTTTAAAATATATACCTTACTCTTGAGATTTTACAAAATGTCTTAAGGAAAAGTTCACAATAAAAATGAAATAATTATCAAAATGCAGCCATCATAATTTTTAAGTTTTTAAATATAAGAAATAATATGTCCATCTTGGCCATCTTTTAATTGTTTATCTTAGTTATGATATTATTTTCTTTTCCTCTACAGTGGAGTTGTGTTGTTACCCCTTAAATGCGATTTTTTGTTGATATTCCGCCAGTGGCAGTGCGTCCAATTGTGAAGCGTCAGAAGCGTTTAAGTCTCACTTGATTCACGGCCTGATGCGTTGCGACAAATGCATTCTCATTCGCCTCCAGCCCCTTTTTCGGGGGCAACACCTCGTCTTTCTCCTCCCGATTCCCGCCAGGAGAAACCACACAAACAACAACCACATGCCGTGCTGGCCAGGATCGAAGCGAGGACTTGGATTCCTGGTATTCCACATTTTCGGCTGGGGCTCTGCCCTGGCTTCCTCGCTCTGCCCGGTATTGGGTTTCACCTGCGCTCATCGGGTTTCAGTTTCGAGGAGCCGAGAGCTGCAAGCTGAGCGCTGGAGCTGGGAGCTGGGAGCTGGAGCAGGGAGCTAGAGCCGGGACTCATTTGCATTTGTCTATAGCAAACCATAATCATCAGGGAAAACTTTCCCAAAAATGCGGCGCATAAATTAATACAGTTTATTTATCAGTCAGTCAGTCAGTCAGTCAGTCAGAGGGGAAGACGGGACCGAGCGGAGTTTGTATATTAATGGCAGCAGATTAAGACGTCAGGGCGACCTGCTGCTCGTATAGAATTCTGTTTCAGGTATGAAATTTTTCACCCATCACAACAAATGACTGAATTCCCGAAGAGGCAACGGAATTCAATTCGGTTTCGGCCTCCTGCTGTGAATTTATGCGAAAAGAATCGAACGCGCTGTCGCCTCGAGAGATCTGTTTGGGTTATAGTTGGGTTCGGGTCTGGGAATATCGGGTCTTGGGGATTGCATTCATATTTAAAACAAAGTGTCATGTGTCATAATGGCACTGGCATGGCTCTCTCCGTGGCTTCGGGCCTTCAAAATGGTTGCCTGGCGCCATTTTCTGTTCGCTTTTTCTGTGGCCACAGCAAGTGGCAATTACTTTCACTGTGGCAATTTCGGAGGAAGAGTGGCAGGGATCCGCAAAAAAAAAAGAAGAGCGGCGAAGAGCTGCCGCTGTAGAAGTTAATGATGTTGCCACATGCTTTTTATTGGTGCTGCAGCAGCGCTGATGATGATGGCCGACCGGCAGCAGTGGCTACTGCAGCTGTTTCCCCCTTCATAAACGACTTCAATTACATGCCCCGGTGCCAGAGGTGCGCCTGTATGGGTCCCCCTCGGTGTCTGTGTGCGAGGCGGGGCTCTGGCAAAATGGCGGTTCTGGCCAGGCCAAGTTCTGCCTTCTCTCCTACTTCTGGGCTCGTTTTGCCGTCGGTATATCCGCCGTCCAGTGACGCACAGCTCTCTCTCGCCTGACGGATCGCTGGGAGGAGGAGCAGCGGCACCAGCGGGAGTCGTGTGTGCTGCTCATCAGCTAACGAGCAAATCGATGCCGGGGACAATGTCGCCGCTGTTCTTATCGCAGCCGCTCCAAAGCCGAACCCAACTGCAGCTCCATCGCACTCGCCATCGCCATCGCCAGCGACATCGACATCGACATCGCCATCTCCAGCTGCATCTTTGGCCAGCCTCCTTTGTGTTTGTGCGCAGCGTTGCCTTCAGCGATTGGGAGCAAGCACACTGCCGGAAAATTGTCATTAGAGTCGAGAATATATATACTAATAACTGAATAGATTTGCTATATATAAAGATATATATTTCCAATTGTAACTTCTATAAGAAGCACAGTCTTACAGTCTTTGGAATTAGCTTAAGATGCTCTCAATAACAACTTACACAAATTTAAGAATATATTTTAAAATTTAGAATCTGAACTAAATATTGGTTTGCCAAAATGTAAACTAAATATTACTATTTTTGATTACAATTTATATTTTATATTTATTTTAAATCTTCATAGAAACAGTTTCAAAACTAAAACCATTTTTTAAGTCCAGGTACAAGTCACTTCTTGCTGTAATATTTTTAAACCACAATAAATGTTAAAAAAAACCTTGAATTTAATTAAATTGAGTTAATAAATAAAGCTATATTTTAATTTAAAATAAATGTTAAACATCCTAGTCCTAGAATTTTCTTATATTTTCTTAGTGACTTTTTAGAATTAATAAACGATTTTATTTATATTCGTTTTTCTATTCCATTCTTGCTATATGCTTTTATTTATAAATA
>JAEIIJ010008771.1:0-22452 GCA_018904815.1 Drosophila ogumai | reverse complement strand
AATACATAAATACATAAATACATAAATACATAAATACATAAATACATAAATACAAAAAATTCAACATGTTTATGTATATAAATAATTTATTAAATAAAAACATATAAAGTAATACAAAAAATTATTTTTATAATGAATGAATACAAAGATATATAAAATTCGAGCTTCATTCTACAAAATATTGTAATTTTAAGCATTTAAAAAATCAATTTTATAAAAAAAAATAATTTCCAAGATCAAAATTTGTACTTTACCTTATTTAAAATCGCAGCAAAATCTCCAACAAGAAAAGATCAAGAGTTTTTTCTTCTTTAAGAGGATGAAATGAAGACATAAAATAAATTCTTTAAAATGAACTATTATTAAATTACAAGTCAAAACTTCTATAAAAACTGGTTAATAATCAAAGTCTGCGATATTCTTGTAACCAAAAATCGATTTTAAATCAATAGAAAGCTATATTTTCACAGCTTTGCTTGATATTAAAGTTAAAGCTTAAGATTCTCAGTCAGCAAATTTCGTAATTAATAATATTAATTTATATTTTTCAAATAATTATTAATTTAACTGCCCTTCACTTTATTTATATTCATAGAAAACCCTATTTTCCCTGTGCAGTCACTTGGAAAATGCCAGACAATAGCTGCCGCCAGCATAATAATTGATCGCTGCGGCAGGCAACTTTCCAACTGGTTTTATATTTCTAACCCAAAACACTATCAAAGATTTTTCCTTAATTTCCCACCAGTTTTATCCAGTTTTTATTGCCCTCTCGCCGTTCGTTCGTCTGTCTGCCCATTGTCTAAGATTTCCTCTCTCTCTATTACTATTCGCTTTGAATTTTTTATTATTATAACACAAAAGAGTTTTCTTCAGAGCCCAAAAGTTTTCCATTTTTCCTCATAGTTTTGGATGAATTATGCGCCAGGGAGTGGTGACCTCGCTCGGTGGTTGGTGGTTCGCCGGTTTCTGTGGCTTCGTTTCGTATGCATTTCGGGTGGGGGGCAGGGGGGCAGAAGTGAATGGACTCCGGACTCTGACTTGGACTCGGACTCGGACTCTATTAATGTAATGCGATCTGCGGAGCATGGAAAATCAAATGAGATCGTTTTGCTCCGCCTGTCAGAGCGCCTGAAGTTGATGTATCTCTGGGTAGTCGCGTATATGTATCTTTGTATCTTTTGCATCTCGCGGTGCGCTAAGCTGACAGCATCTGGTCAGGCTGCAACTATTTGTGGCAGATTGCATTTCGTGTTCAATTCGGTTGATTACATGCAATGCACGCGCCGCCCTGGTCAAGAGTCTGGGTGTTTGTCAGCTGCCCAAATATTTTCGCCCTCGACTGTCAAACATCCCTCATTAAAAGCATCCACTTTGGACTCAAAAAAAAAGTAGTTAAATTACTTTAAAAATTTATATAACAAGGGGTTTTTAGGTAAATTTAATTTTATATTGGAATTAAATATAAATTTAGTTAATTTACTCGTTAGAAATATTTTTAAGTTAGAGGTTTAAATATATTTTCCAAGAAGGAAACCTAAAATTTAAGTATAACTTTTTGTTCTTTTAAATAAAATTTCGATTTCCTTACAGTATTAATTTTTATATTTTAGCAGTTTATAAACATTGAAATTAAAATTAAAATTTTATTATTTTCTAATATTTTTCCCTCTGTATTTGAGATCAAAATTCAGCCTCCCTCATTCGCTCGCGACTTGTGGGCCCTTTGTCTGTCAGCGGCATTTTGTTTATTTTTATCTGATGCTATTTTAAGTTCGGTTTTCCTTGCATTTCCATTAATTTTTTTGTGCTCCGCTGTCGCGTGTTTTATTTGGTTTGGTTTGCATTTGCAAGTGAGGCGACTACGGTGAAGCATAAATAAATATTTACCATGCCATACCCGGAGCCCGTGCCTGGAACCGTCTCCGTGTACATAGCATCTCTGGCACGGCTGGCTTCCTGTCTAAATAATTGCGCATCCAGCAAAAGGCCAAACAGATGGGAAATTAAAAGGAAATGCACGCGGGGCGATAAGATCCATAAATAAAATACAGCAGGCGGAAAATGTACAAAAAGGGGGGAGGTTTAGAGTCTTGACTAGACAAAGTAGTATTTTTAAATAAAATCAGAATACAAAAGTCACTCTCCGAATTCAACACCAACAAAAAAACAAAAAAACAGCAAACATTAGCAGCCAAGAAGGTGTCCTTTCCATTACGAGTTGTGCAGTGCTTGTGACTCTAAGGTGTAAGAAACGGGTTGTATTTATACTTTAAAATATTAATCAAAATCCAAACTAACCAACAGAAACTGAATGTGGAGCGAAAGAATCTCAAATAGTAAACAAATCGATGAACGGTACAAGGGCATGGCGCATTGTTGGTGCACGTACAGGTGATTGTACCGAAATTGATTTGGTACAATGTGAATGCCGATAATAAACCAGACAGGAATAATACTATTCGTCCAATCAACCAGGAAGAGACCAGTGTGTATTTTTCCCGCCTGTTATGTTGGGTTCCCTGATTTCGGACCTGCGGTGCACTATCATCCTGGGATATCTTATAGGGTAGCTCCATATTTTCGTTTACGATTTTACCAAAACAAAATGTATATAACTAAAGGAAGAACAGGATTTTTATAAACGAATTTTACATGTTTGAAAATGTTGAACTTTTTAATATTTTAAAATAAATAAAAATATATAAACAAAATTTATGAGCTATATGAAAATATGATTCTAAATTATTTTGATAAATCTTAAACTAAATGTATATATATTTTTATATTAAATATAACAAAAACTCAGACTTAAAGTAGGCAAAATCTATTTCATAATCAACAGAAATTCAAGACGTAAAGCCTCCACAAAACCCGTTATAAACGTTATGTATATATCATAGATCACATTACATCACCCACACTTACAAAATTAGCCACAAATTGCCTTTTGTTTTAATGTCTCAACACATCGATATGGATTATTAATAGAAATGCCAAGATTTTTCAATTAACAAAGCCATTATGCAATGCATTGAGTTGTGTGCGAGAGTTCGATGGTTGCCCTAGTTACTGGACATATGGCCATGTGTATTATGTATTAATTTATGAATATTTGTGTGAAGATGAATGAGCACTGAGAGAAAAGGGGTGGAAAACAATATATTTATAATATTGTTATTAAAAACAAGAAGTTTGCAAAGTAATGATAAAGAAAATAAATACATTACAAAGAAATAAAATAATAATAATTAAAAATAAAGGAAAAACATGCTTTGAAAATAAAGTAAAATAACTATATATTTTTAAGTTTAAATTTAAAGTTAAATAAATAAATAGACAATAAAAATGCTGTGACATTGTATAATATTTAATATTAAACTGTATGTTTTTTAAGACAAACCATATTTTATTTATTAATTTTGAAAAAAAAAATTATATTTCCTATGAGTAAATCACATATTTTAAATATTTAAATATTTCTTATATAATTAATAATTTTTATAAAATCTCTTATCAAATTTTAGCTTATAAATTAAAAAGAAAACCCATTTTAGACTTAATCTTTAAGCATTATATAATTATTTTATTTTATTTCCTAAACTTTCGCTTTGTTAAATTTTTTTCTTTACTAATTTACATTAATATCTCTTTCAAAATCAGATTTCCCAGTGTACCTTCACTTGATGATCGCTGGAACGTGCGCTGCTGTTGGGCAAACCCATCATATCCATCCATTCCATATATCCCGGCCCCGACTACTGGGCGTACCGTAATGGTGTCGAGAGTGTGTGCCTCTGGGGCCTCCGTCTTTTCGGGATCTGGTCGGTCAGTCGCTCGCGCTAATCGACGATTCTCCTACCGTTAAGTGGTGCTAAGTGCTACCACAACGAAAGCGGAGTCGAAATACAAATCGTCGGCTTATTAATGAGCTTGGATTTCCTCATCTCTGCTCGCGGTTCGCATAATTAATCAGCACACAGAAGATATCGCTGAATCTGCATTTGGAGTGATTCACAGGGATCGAGCGAGCAGATTGCCTGCAGATGAGAAATTCAATCAGCGGGCTCGATTTCCGCTGGCATCATAAACATTAGTGTCATTTCCCTGATACTATATTGGATCTTGGTCATATATATTAGCAGCTGATCCGATGACGTTTTATGAAAATATGCGGGCCTCGTCGATGAAACGCGCTTTTCATGGTTTTTCGTCATATTGCAAGGCGGTTTTGGGTGTATTTTTTGTTTTTGTATATTTTTAACCCTCGAATTCGTTGGGCTGTTGGGGGCGGTTGGTCCATTAGGCATTAATTGAGCGGATCTTGTGACAAATGCACTTTATATTGGTGCATTAATATCAAGGCTGCTAACAGATGGTATTTATAATAGTTTGTGACGCTAAAGTCGAAATATTATAGAGTAATTAATTCTTATTAATGCTAAAGTTTGTAGTCTTTAAATGGAAAGAAAAATGTTTGATAATAATTTAAGAAGTTTAAGGGAAATCGTTAATTTTATGAATCTTAAAATATATTTTTGTAAGCAATAAATAAAATAATGGAATATAAAAAATATCTTTAAAACTTAAAACACAGACTAAAAAAATCTTATAAATTAAATGACTGCCTTTAATGAAAGTTCAGAAACATTTAAATTATAAATCCCTTTCATAATGACGTTATTAAGGACGTAACGCTAAATGTCAGGGGGTTCACAAATATTATTTTTGATTTGGGAAACACATTAATATTTTTAAATGTAGATATATGTATAACAGTGATATATTTATAACCGTGGTTCAAGACCGTCATTTCATAAATTATTAGAATTAAATTAACACTAACTATATGCAAAGCCTCTTAAAAAATAAATAAAAAAAATAGCACAGAATAATAAATATATATTATTCAGTGTTTATTTTAATATTTAAAAAATTACTTATGCGAAGGCGAGACCTTTTATCTTCATTTGTTAAATTTTTGTGTTGCATATTTTAATTAAGAATTTGAAATTAAAAATTTGTTACATATATTCTTTAATTTATTTTAATTTTGTGCAAAGCTACATTTAATTTGAAAAATCATTTTATGCAGGATTAAATATATTTTCAAAATAAATACATTTGTTAAACTTTTTTAAATTAAAATTTCATTTCTTCATGAAATTCAAATAGTTAACAGTGGCGCCTAACAGCACAGTTAATGTAAGAACTGTTCTGTTAAATCGTCAAGTATGGCAGCGCCAATATAAAGACGATAGATTCATCGATGTATCGATAGCATTGAATATTGCTATTTCCCCACCTCTAATAAAAACAATAACAATTAGTTTTAGTAAAAATCTTTAGTAAATTAACAAAAATGCGGCGTCGCGTGGGCTTGGGCGCCATTCAGCAACAAAAATTGGCTGCCGAAAAGTACAAGGACAAGGGCACCGACCTGCAGGAATCACAACTCGAACAGATGACCAAACAAATGGAAGTTTTCCGCGTTAAACTCGAGGAATTTGCGATGAAGCACAAGGAGGACATACGCAAGAACTCACAGTTTCGCCGGCAGTTCCAGGAGATGTGCGCCGCCATTGGCGTAGATCCGCTGGCCACCGGCAAGGGCTTTTGGAGTGTCCTGGGCATGGGCGACTTTTACTACGAGCTGGGAGTTCAGGTGGTGGAAGTGTGCCTGGCGGCGAATCACAAGACAGGCGGGCTCATGGAGCTGGATGAGCTGAGAAGGCGACTAATAGCTGCTAGGGGACAAAGCGCAGTGCATCAGGAGATTACCAAGGAGGACATACTGATGGCGGCCAAGAAACTGAGCATATTTGGGAATGGGTGAGGAGAAAGGAGATCTTTATTGATAACTAAAACTAAATATCCATTTAGCTTTGTGGTTCACAAACTGGGCAAGGGCAAGTACATGGTCCAGTCTATACCCGGTGAGCTGAGCATGGAGGAGACCAACATACTGAATGCAGCCTCCAATACCGAACAGGGTTGTGTCACACAAAGTCAACTTATAAGGGATTTGGGGTCAGTATTTCCTGATAAACCTTGTAAACCTCTCTTATTAATCTCTGGAATTTCTCCTCCCCCCTAGCTGGTCTGACTACCGCACACAGCAATCCCTGGACAAGGTTCTTGGCGAGGGTCTCTGCTGGATAGATAAGCAGGCGGAGAATGAGCCCGCCTATTGGTTCCCCAGCTTGTTTCCCGGTCGCAGCACCCAAACCGCAGTCACAGCGTAGTTTTTCACTTGCAAAAAATTGAAACAAAATAATGTATTTAACACTAATCATAAAATATATCTTTGTACAACTGTAAAACAAAACAGAACTACGGGCTATGGCCGAAAATTGTCGCCCCCGGCTCCGCTTTTGAGCATTTGGTTTTCCGCCAGCAACTCGGAGTTCTGTTTCCTCATCTTATAGATCACATCTTCGAAGCGCTTCGTCATGTCGTCCATGGAGGTGCGGTAGGTGGTCTTCAGTTTCCTGTAGGACGACAGGTAGCGCTCTATTTCGCTCTCGTAGTGCTTTTTGCTGGGCATAAAAAAGGTTTTTAATTACATTTAAGTTTATATATATTATATTTATATTTTATATTGCAAAAGTGCTGTCTTACTCTACAGAATATTGAACCTCCTCGTCGCGGAATTCATTGACGGATCGTTCTAGCTCATGGATTCGCCGGCAGGCCACATCCACTTCGTCCTCTAGCTTGGCATTGTGCTTCTGTACATCCTTGACCCTTTGCTCTAGCTGATTGTTTCTCGTTTCCAGCTGATGCACCACCGACTTGTGACCGGCCAGCTCCTTTTTTATCTAAAAAACAGCTTTAAATTATTAAATCTCTTTATACAAATACTACCAGGGACCTCACCTTCTCCTTTATGCTGGCAATTATCTTGTCCTTTTCAACAAGCTTTTTTTGAAACTGACCTATCTCGATGTCCACGCGATTGGCCGCCTCATCCATCACACTGCCAATGGTGCCCGCCAGCTGGTTGACCTCCTCCTTGCTGGTCTCTGCCCGCTTTTCGGCCTCTATACGCGCCCGCTCAGCCTCCTCGCTCAGGGCCAAGGCTTCCTGGACCTTTCGCATGGCAACACTCTCGCGACGCGTGCTCTCCTCGAGCAGCTGACGGGTGCGTTCCAGGTTGAGCTCGTATTCTTTTAGTTGATTTTGCAAACTGGAGACTTGATCTTGATTTTGGTTTTGCTCCTTTAGCTGGGCCTGTAATTTATGCAGCTTCTCGCCATCCCGCTGCTTGTGGTCATGCAGCAACTTGATGGTCTCCGCCTTGGTGCGTATTTCCTGCTGCTGGCCACTTAGCTTTGCTTCTAGCATTTTAATGTGTCGCACGTACTGCTGGATAGTCTAAAAAAATGGGTGAAAATTTCGGGAAAATGGTCACGGAAAATTTGGATTTAGTTTTGGAATTCTATTTATATTATAAGAAGACAACGAAGTCAGAGCACACTAAGCTTTCACCTACCGCCTCGTCACCCGACTCGTGCAATTGAGCTCGGTATTTTTTAAGCTCCAGCTCCATGTTCTCTATGGTTCTTTGGGAACAGGTCTGCATGGAACGCAGGTGCCTCTGCTCCTCTCGCAGCGCCTCAACCTGTTGCTTAGACGCCGCCAAAGCCTCGCTGGTGAGCTTGAGACGCTTGCTAAGATCCTGGTAGTCTCCGCTGGCCATTAGTTTCTGATATTTGGACAATTCTTTGCTCAGACTAAAGTTTTCCATACGCACTTCCTTGATGTTCTCCCGCAGTTGGGCCTGTTCTTGTCGGAAACGACGAAGGTCCTCGTTGGTAGCCTGCACCAGACGATCCACACCTTGGACCACCTCCTGTACACGGCTGGCAATGGAATAGAGGAGGATTTAGTAGGGATTTTGTGTGGGTTTTATTGTGATATTAGTTTGAAGTTTGCTGGCCCACCTGGGATGGAAATGGTAGTTGGTGGCCTCCTGTGTCATGATTATTTTTGGAATCTGGTCAGTTTTTGGGGGAAAGGTTTCAGTTGGGTTTATTTCTGGCATTATTGGGATTATTTCACAGTAGGCCAGGTATTGGGCCTTTTTTCGTATTCACATTTTCAAGTTGTAATTTACTTTTTTATTTTATTTAATTATTTAATTTGTTGTAAGTCTGTATATATCCTGTTTCAGTTTCCGCTGGCTTTTCTATGTATTTTTTTTGTAACTTGTCCTGTAAACAGGCGTCGAGTGTTCCACTCCTGAAGTCGCTTTTGCCACACGAAAGTGGTCTTTTCTTTAACCAGTAAAACCGTATTATTTATTATATTTTAGATATACGTATTATATTTTATATATTTTATTTATATACTTTTTAAAAGAACACCCGAACCCTGGCTCGGCCACAGAACCACCTTTGCTGTCCACTATCAATCTGTGGTGGTTGCTTGCCACACTTCAATCAGGTAATACTGTCACGAGTCCTGCCACGTTCGCTGACCTCCCGGCAGGTGTCGGTTGTCCTGGGCAACGAACAGAAACCAAAACAAATATAAGTACAATCGTAATAATGGTAAACTTTTCTTTACAGTCACTTGCCATGCCGCTGTTCAACAAGAAGTTTGAGTCTAAGCCGATTCCAGTGCGTCAGGGGCGTTGCAATACTGGTCATCCGGTGGCCACCGAGGATCTGGACGACTTCCGGCAGATTTCGCTGACGCTGGGCAACAAGGAGTTGCGCTTTGCTGACGGCATTTGGATGCATTCATCCCGGAAGGGCGATGTCGATGATATGCTTAGGTTGAACCGGAAGTTTCGGGCTCTGGAGGAGGAGAACAACATGTGCAACTTGAAGATTGAAGTGATGTTGGACCTATTGGCGGAACATGCCACGGAACTGAATGAACTAAAGCCCAAGGAGAAGTGAGGAGAGGGAATAAATATGTGTTCTAAAAAATTTAATAAAGAATAAATTATTAAGAGAGTTGTTGGGTAAATATTTATTTCATGTAAGGAAAAATTATTCATGCTGATATTTGTTTGGGAAAATCAATAAATAATTTGCAATATAGCGATTTTAAATATCTTAAAACAAAATATTTTTTTGACGCTTTTATGGATTATCAGTTTATATTGGTCTGGAGGAGTTAACTTGCTAAGATATATAACTTTTTTCTAAGAGTTCTAAGGTAACGCTTAGCAATTAAGTAAAATTTAAAAAATCATGTGATGGCTTTAAAATTTAAATATAATTTTTTTTAATTCACATTTTAACAGTATAATTTAAAACAAGATAATTTAAGCTTAACTCAATCATGGTACAATGATTCTGTTATCCATGGCTTAAACAGGCTTTTTCTGTTCAAATTAAAATATATGTATAATCCATATAGAAATTATCAGAGTCTAAGGCTGGTGAGTGCTGGAGTTTGAGGAGGAATCGTTCTTCTCCTTGACCTGATTGTGGGCCAGAACCTCGGAGTTATCTTTCCTAAATCGAGTCATTTCTGCATCAAACTTTTTCATGAGTTTATCCATATCCCTTTTAAAGCTTTCCTTGATTTGTTCCTGCATCAACAGATATTCAATTACTTGGGTGCTGTGCAGTTGTTTGCTGAGACATTTAAATATTTAATTAATTCATTAATATCTTAAGTAATATATATAAAAATATCTTACAGCTGAGCTGTGTGCTTCTCCATGTCTACGTTGACTTCAGTCAAGGATCGTTGAGCCTCGGCCTCGAGTTTTTCATCCTTTTTAAGGGCTTCCTTGTACTTTTGCAGCAGGCGGTTGTTGTGCCTTTCAGGATCTGATTTTGGTGCTTCTAAATGTAACTTTTAAAAGTTTGTAAGTAATATATAAAATGAAAAATATATTATTTAGGTACCTGCTCTTTCATGGACACAATAAACTTCTCCCTTTCATTCAGTTCCTGTTTTATCTGATCCATTTTTAATTTTACGTCCTGGGTTACCTCCTCCACTATGCTGTCGGCCGAATTCCTGGCTAATGTCGGAGCCACGAGTTTAAGGCTGTCGTCTAGATCGGAATTCCTTTGAATCAACTCCTCTGTGCTTTTATTGGACCTCTGAAGCAACTGACAGCTCAAGAGATAATCATCGATATTGCCTCCTCGGTAACTCATGATTGTACGGTTTTAGCCTTAGAGGTTCTAGATATTTATTGACTGGAAAAATACATTGATTTTTAAGGAAAAAAAGCCAAGAAAAGCCTTTTAACACTTAAAAGTTAAGCCGAAAGTCTAAGAATTTAGTTGGATCAATAATAACTTATTAGGCAAAGGTGGCTGGATTTCTTTAAAAACTTTAAATATATTTGTATGACTTCTAGAAATAGGTAGAATTGTTTATTTATTTCTTTAATTTTAGAGTGCAAAGTTTTAAGGCCTTATTTAAATTAGTATAGTTAAGGAAACTGATATAAAGAGTTATACGAGCCTAACCTGATAAAAGTATTTTCTACCTGGAGGAACTTATTATTTAAGCGTAGTAAACCAAATTAAAATAAATGTAATAATAATTACTAATGTTTTCTAACTTTTAGTTATACTTTTGAATGATATAAAAAGTTTTAGGCTACTAGCATAAAGTTTTATAAAAGTATCAACAGATAGTCGAACTGTAAACATGGTAAAGAAAATTATAATAAATATAACGATCTTGGTTTATTGACTATGAAATACTTACAATTTCTTCCTAAGCCTTAGTTAATTCTTGAAAAAAAAACATAGGTAAGAAACTACGATAAAGTGTTATACCAGCCTAACTTAAATAATGAATTAATCTTTAAGCTTAGTAAAGAAACTTTAAATACATTTAATAATCATGGTTTTTAGATATTTTAAGATATATTTAACCCCTAATAAACTTATTTAACAATAATTATATAGAAACTATACTATACAAGCCTAAATGGAAGTTAGTAGACCTCAACCGGAAGAAGAGTTAATGTCATTATTAAACTGTCTTTTCACACCAACAATAGTGCATTTAAGGGCTTATTAGAAATCAAGTCAAGTATAAAACACTATTGTTTGTTTATCGTAAATACCATAAATAAAGTATTTTTGACCCAAAGTTACCTAATTTCGATTAAGACCCAACCGCATACTCGAGATCTATTTATAATGCCACAATAATCAGTTTCACATGCCCATCGGGGGCCCAGATATCGAAGGGGTTTCGGTCGCGCGGGGCTTTTGTTGACCGGCCCATTGGGCATTAATTTGGATTTGTAGACTGCCATGGAGGAGAGCTGGTCAAATTGGTGGCATTGTTGTCGTGTCGCCATTGGCAGCAATCTATAGACGCCATCGGATCGGTTCCGTTCCGTCCCGTCCGCCGGCGAGCTGCCGATGGCTCCCGCTGCTGCTGCTGCCGCTCCATTTATTGGCCGCTTGATAAGCCGGACGGCTGCCTCCTCGCCAGCGATAAACCCCGGCAATCGAACGGTGGCCGATATGATAAAGCCCCACCGATGAGCCATACAAGAGCTATATAAACACCGGCCTGCATTTACATGACCTCCCTGCCGATTCAGTTAGCCCCTCGAGTCACCCTTCTGTGTTGGTTTAGACAAATTTTCAGATCGCCCGATAGAGCTTAGCGCTCTAATCTTTCCAGGGAAGTGGTTGGTGGGGATGTGGCTCTGGCTGTGGATGTGGGAAAGTACCGAGAGTCCGAGTATCGGCTGCGGGTGCGGGTGCTCTCGGTGGATCTATGTACATAGGTGTGCGGCCAGGGCCCATATCGGTCCACTCCATCGACTACTGTATATTTACGCACCGATATTGATATGCGATAAGCAAAACTGCTTATAAAACACATTTATTTTGTTGTTTCCCAGCAATGCCAGCGACAACGGTCATGGGACACTAGGAGAAAAATAAAGTAATATTACATAAATATATTTAAGTAAATTTAATAGCATATAAATATATTAATAAATAATATTAACGGACTTTAAGCAGTTACTTGTACTTTACTATATTAATTTTAAGTGCAATAATAAAATTTCTAAATAAAAATAAATAAAAATAAAATAAATAAAAATATCTTTTAATTATAAAGGTGCAGGCACTATAAAAAATGTAACGGCTAAAATAACACAAAAGAAAAGGTTTAAAAAAGTTATGAAATTTGTGGATATATGTAAAAAATTTATAGTTTTATAGGTTTACTCTATTTCAAAATAAACTCTATAAATTTCATCAAATACAGTTTCTCAAAATTCTAAAACCTTCTGAAAGAAAAATGTAGAAAATAAAGGAATTGTTTTAATTTATGATAAATTTATATTAAAAACACAATTTGCAAATTGTAAGTGGTATACAAATATACAAAAATAATTTTAAAAAAGAAATTGTATATTTTATATATTGTTTTATATTTTTATAAATTTATTTACCCTTATGTTTATAGGCACAAATATTTTAATTTAATTGTAAAAATAAAAATTCATCTCCCCAATACACTTAAAAATTCTAAAAAATTTGCAACTACATGAAAATTGTTTGCAGTGCTTCGTCGACAGCAAACGCCTAACCGCTGCCGTCGCTTGCGAGGGGTAACACTTGTTCGATTCGTGTATTACAGTAGTTTGTTGATAGCCAGCCCCGGGAACGGATCGATTCGGAACGAAACGGAGCGCATACGGACGGAAAAGCGAAAACAAACGCGAGATCGATCGATGTGGCTACAATATTTACGGACAACACAGTAGCCACCAATTGCCGGGAGAGCAAAACCAAAGCAAATTGAAGCAATAGACGCCGGAAAACATATATTTTGCGGTGTCAGCGAGGAGTCCAGTGGCCAAGCCTGAAATATTCTGTGTGTGTGTGGCATTAGGTAACCGGAGACTCAAAGACTCTTGGACACTTGCAGCTCTCTATTTAATCAAAACACTCCGCCATATCAGCAAAAGGCGAATATGAAGCCGTCGGGTCAGTTGTCCATCCGCTGTTAGCCGCCGCCGCAGTGAGTGAGTGAGTGAGTGAGTGGTTGCTCCTATTTTGATTCCACTTCGGGCCAGATCGGTAAACAAATTGTCTATTAAACAATCAAACTTTTCACCTAATAAATGATATCGCATAAATCAATTGAGTCCGATGCCAATCAACTGGGGCAACGCAGATAAATCTCCATCACAATAGTCTAGAGATCGCATCGCAGATCTTGGAAGGCAAACAATACGTCGTCCCTCGCTTTAAAAGTGTTTTATGAGTTTTCAGTGGTTTTTTTTTAGTGATTGGGAAATGATTTGTTCGTGACATTCCCCTTAAAAAAGAAACATTTAATTATTTATTATATTTGAAGAACCAAAGTAGCATGTTGTGTGAAGAGAATTAAAATTAAAGAGCCGTACAACGATGGAACATGTATTTTTTTATATTACTTCTAATCAAGTTCTATTCAACACTCATAAATATTTTTTAACAAAAAGAGTTCTAGAGACTCACTAAATTTTCAAATGGATCATTAATTTTAAAGCTAAAAAAGGAAACATCATGTTTATCGACTTAAAATTGTTTTTTGTATACAAAAAAAACTTCCATTCCCTTTCAATCCAATTTATGTTCAAATACAATTACCGTTATACCTAGCTCTTCTATGCAATTCTCATTCTATATATGGCGCCCAATTTTTATTCACTAAAAACCAAGCAAGTTATGGCCCCATAATTCCCATTTTTCTGACCATTTTACTTCCAAATCAAAGTCTATTTAAAACTACATATATTTTATTTTGCCTCGCCTCACATAGTTCCTAAATGGAACATTAATTTTGAAATACAACTAAGAGCTCTTCTATGCACTTTTCAATCTAGCGAGTGCCCCCGAAAGGTTCCCCTTCTTCAATTGATAAAAGTTCGGCATTATCGGCCTGGCAATGATTTATTGTTGCATAAATGGCACTCACTATTTATTAATAAATGAGAAGCGAATTTCTGATAATTTATATATATATATATACCAAGGATTTGGGCCCCTTCTCTGCGTGTGTGTGTGCCTTGTGAGCCAATGTAGAGCACCCGTTCGCTTCAAATGGCCAAGTAAATAAACAAAAGTGGGATTTTTACACTCAGCGCACAATAAAATGTGTGAAAAATATGCTCGAGCCGAGTGGAAATGCAATCGCGTAGACCAAATAAAAAAATAAATAAATACAATCGAGGAGAGCCACGAATGTTTGCTAAGAAATTAAATGAAAATCGATCATTTGGGGGAAAATGAGCGAATGGCCGGCCAGCCAGACAGTGGAATCCAAATAAATAAATACCGGCAGAGACCAAACTAACTAATCAAACCATTCGATAGCGATAACACAACTAACTGGGAAGGTATGTCGTGGATATGCTAAATGGAAATGGATCCAATGATTTGTGATCTGCGGTCTAGCCACATCTATTGGCTATTGATTCTCATTTGTATCTGCGGTTTGAAGCAAGTCAGCGGTTTCTTTGTGGACTATACAGGTGAGCTGGGGTTAGAAATTTTATTAAAAAATAAAATATAATAAAAAAAGGTGCTTATAGGGGGTTGAAATTACATGATCATCGAATTTTTTGCTATTTTTAGTTCAGAGTTTTGATTTAATTTGGAATTTCTTTGAGGATTGTGTCTCGTTTTGGATACAAAACCTTTATAAAGCTTTCATAATTTATGAAAGTAATTAAATGGATATCAAATTTTATTTAAAAAACCTGTAAAACACTTCACAACCAAAGCCCTTTGTAACTCCACATTTCCGTTCTCATTCGTCAAAACATTTTGGAATGGAATGGAAGGTTAATCGCAATTTCGGTTAGAACATTTGAATTCTTGATAAGATACTGTCAATTTGGCTATCATCATTGGCATGAAAAATAGTAAACAATTTCCCTTGCCATTGCCTTGATTGAATTGTTTGTTTTTGTTTCTTTTATTTTTTTTGGTTTAGAAAACACCGAACTTATACAGCAAAGAGCCGGCTTCGATGTCAAGTTGCAGTGCAATCTCAAAGGATTGGTGGATGAAAGCATGTTGGCTGACATTAAGATACATTGGTACTTTAAGGTATTTATCTTTTATGAATTAAAATATTTTATTTTTTAAACAAATAAATTTTTGAAATTTATATAGCAATGCAGTGAGAACAATTGCCATCAGTTGGAGTCTGCAGAAGAGTGGACCGCCCTGCCTTGTGAGCCTAGCCTCTGTCGACCAGAGCTCTGGCTTCGGAATGTGACGGAACGGTATTCGGGTCTCTATAAATGTAGTATAAATCCACATATTTGGGATAGAACCCAGGCTGTGGATGTGCAGCTGGTTCGCACCTATCAGTTGGATGTAAAAAGTAAGTTTGGCTTTGAAAATCTTTAGAAAAATATAAGCTAAGAGTTATTTCTTGATAATATTAAATACTTAAACTCCAACTTCTTTATTACAGACACCTCTCTGGCTGCTCCCGAGTTTGTGGACTCGTATCCCAATAACAAAACCGTTCTGCTGGGCAGTCGGGTGGTGTTCCAGTGCCGTGTCCACAGCGAGGAGCATCCCACCATCAAGTGGTTTCGGCGACACACCTTCATGGGCACTTCCCAGTCAGCTGGTGAGGCAACAACAACAGCCAGCGCCTCGAATTTCAGCACACATATCGTCCGTTATAATGGCAGGACCTATGAGCTGCTGTCCGCAGCCTCCGAGAAGCTGATGGGACCACAGATGTATCTCAGCAAACTGATCTTGGATGGAGTGCGGCACAAGGATGCAGGTCACTACGCCTGCGTGGCCATCAGTTATCGGGGTCACAAGATACGGGAGGCATTCCTTGAGGTATTACCCGATCCGGAGCAGGAGCAAGAGCAGTTTCAGGAAAGGGAATACTGGGCGGATTATGATAATAGCGACGAGAGAGTTCCAGCCAGCGATCCCCTGGAGTTCCTGCTGCTCTTCCTTATGCCGCTGGGACTTGCATTGCTACCACTCACCGTGTGGCTGAGTTACTTGCTCTATAAACGCTGTTCGGTGGTGGGTCACGGGGATTGCCAGCGAATGGATTCGGATGAGGATCTGGACACGGAACGGTGTGTCCTGGGCGGACATTGAGGCTCTGTCTGAGAGAATTCCTGAATTATGCAGCATTACGCTTATTAGGATTAAGAATAAAGACTGTATTCTAGATTTATCTATTTAATTTTTAAGGAGAAACCTTATTCTTAGGATGTAAAAAATATTCCACTGTTAAAATATTTAATTTTACTTTAAAATTATAATGTTAAATATATAATACAGAATTTTTAAATATTATTTATAAGGAATAAATAGGTTTTGATAAGATATTGTCATACAAACTAAAAACATAGTTGTCAATATTTTCGAAATGATCGAAATTATTTATTATTGAAAAATCGGCTCATCTGTTTTATCATCAATATTATTATTTCCATATTTCTAACAAGTCACCTTAACCTTTAGCCTCATTGCACAAGCTGTCAGT
The DNA here is from genome assembly GCA_018904815.1 of Drosophila ogumai. Lineage (NCBI taxonomy): Eukaryota > Metazoa > Arthropoda > Insecta > Diptera > Drosophilidae > Drosophila > Drosophila ogumai. The sequence continues at coordinate 5,967 of JAEIIJ010008771.1, read as the reverse complement.
TTTTCGCCAGTAGGTTGAAAGTGAGGGTTGTATTTGAATATAAAAAAGAGAATCTACATAGGCACAGTTCAAAATTTACTTTTTACTTCCATTAAATTCCAAATTCGTACCGTCTCCGTTTTTCTCAGATACAGAGTACCCATTTGGGCATTATAGATTTCAGCAATTATTCACGGAGGAGCTTGCCATCCAATCTGAATCCAAAACCTGATACTCTTGGCTGATACTCCACGGCTGCCGTTCTATTCAAGCTGATCGTCCGTGCAGGAGGTTTCCGGAAAACCTAAAACAATAGCTTTTTGATCTTCAGAGAGTACCAAGACAGGCCAAACCCACAACCAGCAATAGATCCGGCAATAATGGCTGGCCACCATAGTTCGTACTATGGATACTTCACCCCTGGGGTGTATGACTACCCGGTGACCCACAGTGCCGCCTCCGCACGGACTGCCTATAACTGGGAACCCATTTTGGCCAGTAACTACTCGTCCAATTGGTGCAATGCTCCCGTGCAGAGTCCGGTCACCTATGTCGCCGCACCCCTGGGCGGCGTCATCAACTACGTGACGGATGTGGAATCCCACCTGGCTCTGCCCACCGGCCACACTCTGGCCACAAATCAGATCTACACGACCCTGCCGCAGGTTCAGGAGACGACCTCTTATCCGCTTCAGTCGCTGCCGGTTCAGAACTTTCGCCAGATGCATGAGGGGGACCATGTGTTTGAAGTTCAACCCCACGGCTTTCGCCTGGCCCTTCCTCCAATGGACGAAGTGGAATCGGAGTCTGAATCGGATCGGACGATACGCAACTCCACTGTGATCACCGAGATCACTGAGGGGTCCGGATCTAAGGCAATGCAGGCTAAGGTGATCCCGAAGCGAAAGAAGCGGACCCACAAGCGGGTGTACAAGGCCAAACAGGGTTACCTGGTCGAGGAACCCAGCAGCGAACTATCGGATGAGGAAGGGACAGGGGCTGCTCCCTAGGAAGTCCTTAACAATTCCAGGACATAGATCTCCGTCAAGTACATTCAAAGTCGATCTAACTATTACTACATGTCGAGATGTATTCATACATATAGTGGATATAGTGTAAGAACCGTTCAAATGCGATTTGTCCCTGCAATTTGAAAGTAAGCAAAATATATATCGATTTTTTAGAGAGTCTTGTGTTTTTATAATAATTAATAAAGTTAAAAAATGGGCCTTTTGACAAGCTTCAAGGAGAAACAAGTTCATATTATTTTACTAATTCGTTTTTCTATATTAAAACATTAAATGCAATATTTTTTTAATTTTTAAAACTTAAAATTTTCGGTATTTTATTAGCGATATCATATCATATCTCTCGATATATATGTACCTTTCTATGTTGGGAATCCTAACACAGATATGTCATATCTTTGTCTCAATATAATTTAAAAACTTTGCTCAACAACTTATTATTTAACGTATTAAAGATTGATATTATATTACATAATAAAAAAAAATTACATTATTATGGTAAACTCTGATTTTTCTAAGACTCAAAAAATAGATATTTTCTTGGAATTTTTTTCAAATTAATTTAAAAAAAATTCATTTTATTCCATCATATTTTTTGTATTTATTTAATTGGTTTAAATGTTTAGTTTGACAGATCGAAATAGCTTATTTTCTTATGAATTGTTAAAGAAAACCTTGTCACATGGCAAGAAGAATTAAGTAGTTAGCTAAAACTTGAAAAAACAAGCAACCTAAACAATGAATAATACCATTAAACAAAGGCTAATGTATCAAAATAATCCCCAGGTAAGTGCAAATTGAATGCACTCTCCATATAGTACACAGTAGCACCTAGTCGAGACCTAATTTACACGCGAACATTGAGCAGCTAATTTAATTATTCGCACATGTTGGCAGAGGTCTCTCTCTCCACCTCAGGTGCTCATTGAAATCGCAGCTCTCCGACACTCTCCTATACCCTATACCTCTCTCTTTTAGATAAGGTAGCACTCTCTCTTTCTAGCTCTGCCTTATATCGCTCAGCCGCTCCGTTGCTCAGCTGCTCAGTTGCTCAGTTGCTCAGCTGCTTGGTTTCTCAGTTGTTGTACGGCTTTTGTTGCCATCGGACGTGACTTGTTTTTATTATTCACTATTTTTATAGATAGAGCGGGTCAGCGAAAAGCACTCGCTATAAAATAAACAAAAAACTATTTTTAGGCTGCAAATCTTAAGTATATTTTCTCGATCGAACTGCAGCAGGAGCAGAAGAGTCCCAAACTGTCAAAATGGACTGCAAATCGCGACGCGGCACCAAAATATCGGTGATCGCCTTGGGCAGCGCCCTGTGTTTCGTTATGATGGCATACTTTGTGTTCGGCGACAGCAACGACGAGCAGGGCTTGCGGAATCTACGCATGATATCCATAGTAAGCAAGCGGAGTAGCATTGTATATATCCGAGAGTGAGCTATAGCTAAGCATATTTTGTGTTTATCAATCCAACAGCTGTTTCGACATGGGGCCAAGAATCCCAGTGGCTTCTATCCGCTGGATCCGCATGCAGCGCACGACTGGCAGGGAGGCTTGGGAGCACTCACTCCGGTATGTATTTGTTTTGAAGAGAGTTTTGGGGGTATAAAATATAAAATATAAATGGTTAACAGTGGAATTTATAGAGGATATTAAAAGAATTGTGATTAGGAAAGACAGGTTTTTGCTAACACAACCCGTAAAGTTTAAAAACGCCTTTTTTGTTTTACATATTCCTAGAAAATAAATTAATTTAAATGAGTTATAATTAAATATATCATATAGAATGATTTTATGTAGCAACCACCATATAGTAAGCAAAAATACATATTTTAGTACAATAAATTTAAGGCAGGTTTCCAGTTTTTTTTAACTAATCTGTGAGCACTCAGTACTTGAGCGGTAACACTAAAGTACTTGATTTTATTTATCAAGATGAATACCTGAATACATGAATACAATTTTGATTGGTTTTTTACTTGATAAGATTTAAATATCTACATTAAAATCACCAACAACTTGCACAAGATTCTTAATATTATTTATAATTAGTAATATTAACATGGAATACCCGCCAGTAGATCGTTAAAATCATTGTCTATATCGAGTATGGAAAATTTAAGGCAGTAATACTTTCCCCATGACTTAAATACTTGACCAATCGATAAAAAATTTAGTTCTTAAATCGGGTAAAAAATTATAAGTTATACCCTAAACCCAAATTTTTATTTGGTACTCCCCTAAACTCGAGTAATTCTAGTTCGTATCTCTGTAAACATAATGCATTCTTTAGAGATTTAAAATTTGGTATATTGAAAAGGGTTAACAAACATTTGTATATTAAATTTTAAAATATAAATAAAATCTATATTTTATTTTGTTAATTTTGTAGAATATATTTTTAAATTTTAACCCATATTTTCTTCAACAGAAGGGCACCCTGCAAGCCTATAACCTGGGAAAAAATCTGCGCATGCGCTACTACCGCCTCCTGCCCTCGAACAGCCTCTACACGCAACAGCAGGTCCATGTGCTCAGCTCAGCTGCTGAACGCTGTGTGGTGCGTCAATCGTTCCGATAACTATATAAACATATATACTATATTCCATAGCTGTAGCTATCTGTCCGCGATGGGGGAGCCCTAATCAGTTGGCCGGTTGGTTGTTATCTTTTAGATGAGCGCCCAGAGCGTCTTGGCCGGCATGATGCCGCCGCTGGAGAACAATAATGTGTTGCCCATACCCTGGCAGCCGGTGGCCGTGAATACGCTGGCTCGAAACGATGATATCGTGAGTGCAATATAGCCATAAAACGAGTGCAAGTCATCATCATTAACATATTAATATTCCCATTACAGTTGCTGGCCCAAAAGAAACCATGTCTGAAGTACGACCACATCTTGCAGAAGCTCTACAAGGCACCGCCGGCGGAGCTCCAGAAACTGAACGAGGAGAACCTGGAGTTGTATAAATTGCTGACCAAAAATACAGGCAAGGTGGGAGAGGTTTTCAAGCTTCCACTTTAAAGGATAAAGCTAACATAATCCCTTCTTATTTCAGAACATTTCCAATGTCTTGGATGTGGAGCTACTGTATGGCACTCTGAAAACCGAAGAGGAGGCTGGCCTGGTGCTACCCGACTGGACGGAGAATATATATCCCGAGGAGATCAAACCCTTGGCCGAGCGTAGCTATACGCTTTTCACCGAGACCAATCTGATGAAGAGGATCAAGGGTGGCGCCTTCCTCACCGAAATATTGTTTAAAATGCAAAATAAGCGGAAGAGAAACCTGAATCCCGATCGCAAGATATTTCTGTATTCCGGACACGATGTTACCTTGGTTAATGTCATGAACTCTTTGGGGATTCTGGATCAGACCACAAATCTACCAGAATATGCCTCAGCCTTGGCCTTTGAGCTGCATCACAGCAAGTCCTTTGCCGATGGTGACTTTGAAGTGAAGGTTGGTTAAGGATTTAATAGAATCTTTGGTGTATATAATGGATTTTTGTATATATTTTTTTTCAGCTGGTTTATTACTACAATAGTGAGGACAAATTCCCCAAGGAGTTGACCATTCCCAATTGCGATGCACCTTGCTCGCTTAGCCAGTTCGAGGCCTCTGTGAAGGCTTTGCTGCTGGATAATTATGATGAGACCTGTGAGAATCATCCGACTGACTGTAAAAACTGAAATTCTTCTTCCATTGTTAAGCCTTGGTGATTGTTGAAAGTACGTTTATCTGGGGTGTATCTTAATCTCTGGTTAAGTCCAAGCAATTCTTAGGTGTTGTTTTGCTTTTAAGCATGAGAAAAAAGAAGGAAGTGAAGTGAATGATAAATATTTATTAAGAGAATAAACCCTAAAAAGACACCAGTGGATAGCTGATTTATCCACTAATTTATGTTGTTCAAAAGAGAAACTCTTAGAGACTAAATCTCTTGGCTTATTTTTTCTGTTAAGCAATTGTTTTTGAAATCTCCAGAAAAACAAAATTTAAAACACCTCGGAAATATGTTAAGTTGTTGCCCTCAATACTTGTTAAACTTTAATAAATATGTACATACATACATAAACAAGGAGGCTGTAGTTTTAATTTCACTTTCGGCTTCCTTAAATCAAAATCAAAAACTGGCTCCCTTATCCTCGGCATAAAGGAAATATATAGGAACCTTTACCGTCTCGCTGACATGAACAATCTCTGTATGACTGATTAGGCGAATGGCGGCCAGTCCATAGAAGAGCATAGGTAAGCCTAGAACAAGAGTGATTTATTCTATTATATTATTCAATATTATAGTTAGTAAAGTATCTACATATATTCTATTAAAGATACTTTACTATATATGTAGGATTAATTCAAAATTCCTTACCCAAATTAATAACCTTTAGGAAGCGAAAGAACTTGTCCTCTAGCCAGAGATCCTGCACCTCCCTTTTGCTACAGTGGTACTTCATATAGGGATAGCAAGCAGTGCGTAGAATGTGGTAATTGGTTCCACTGTCCAGGGTCCAGTTGAAGTGCGACATTCCCCGCTGATCGTTGGTCACATCCCGCAACTGTTTTTTGGGCCATAGAAAGATTCAATTTAAGCTCAAGTGCCTTAGGAGAGACTGTACATACCTTGACGAAATATGATGTCCAAGGTGGCTCATGGCATTGCTTTAAATATGCGGTCAAGACTTCCGAGGCTCGAGGCTTCAGTAATAGGCGGGTGAGTTGCATTTTATAAACAAATCTCGGCCTTATTGCATCACAAAATAATAACAATTGCAGCTGGTACAAGTTTGTTTATTATTTATAAAGCTCTATCGATTTTACAGCTGACTTGCTATCGATAGGGTTAGAGATGAGTGTTGTCCGATGTTAAAAAAAGCTTAAAATGTCGTTATTTTTAAAGTATATTTAAAAAAGAGATTAGGTAATATTTGGTTTTAGGGATAGTATTAG
>JAEIIJ010008739.1:0-31016 GCA_018904815.1 Drosophila ogumai | reverse complement strand
GTTATAGTCTAGTTTCTTTTCGTTTATAAGCACGGATTATTAAATTAATATAAATGCCTGCTACCAATAGTTTATTTTAATTTAATTTCCATTATCGAGTTTGATTACTTACTGAAAATTTACAAGAAAATTCTATATAAAATCTATATTTAAACTTCCTCATAATCCCATTTCCCCAAGGATACCCCCCAATCTTCATTTTAAACAAATTTGCTTAATGCTGCACGAAATATACCGTTTAATTCCCTTCTAATCCAGTCGTCAAGTTACGCTCAACAAAAGGCTCTCATATATTTATTTGGCCCAGAGGACCTCCTAGCAGACTGTCAAGGATGTCTTGTGTGTGTGTGTGTGTGGGTTGTATGCGAAACCTGCCCCTTTTTAAACCGCTTAATAAAGTCACTTAAGTCCGACCTTTTGACTACGTTACAATTGACACCCAAAGCACAACACACCACACACACATACACTCACACTCGCAGGGTGTTTGTGTGTTGACAAAAGTGGTATTTGGACCCCAGGGCGCTGCCATTGTTGCTGCTTTTACAAGACATCCGTACAGGAATATATATATATGTATGTGTAAAGGGTTACAGGGTGAGGAGAGTGAGCGGGGTGACGGCGTGACAGGCTGTCTTTTGTTGCGGTCAACCGGAAAACTGCAAAACATGTCGCCCGAGCCGCCAGCTCCCTTGTCCATTGTCCTTGTCATAACAAAGCCAACGAAAAAAATAAAAAAGGATCAGAAACAAGTCTGTCAAGTTTTCAGCTTACAAAATACCTGTCGCCGCTGGTTGTGTGTCTGCAACCTACTCAAATGTGATAAATACGTGCAACATAAAATTGTGAATCATTAATATTAAACGGGGGTTGCAACCCCTCATCCTTTGGGGTCCTGGCCAACGAACAAGTTCTAGGGAAGGGAAAACATTTCTCCGTAGTTGCGGTTAAAGTAATTTGTACAATTTTTCAGCCACATCATGTGTTGCCCCATCCTCTCACTTGGGGCAATCTGCGCATCATCATCATCATCATCAGCGGCAGCAGAAGCGGGATGAGAGTCCTGCAGTGTCCTGGCCCACATGATGGCCATCTTGTTGGTCATTATGGTCATTAGGCCCCATGCCACTACACGCATCTTAATCCCAGGCAATCCCCGGATAGACAACCGTACTCCAGGTCCTTTATGACGGATGGGCCGGGAATTGCTACCTTTAATTTGATCAGATTTTGTGAGCTGGAAAAATGGCAGGAGCATTAATCTCGTTTTATGTAGGTCACAGTTAAAGAGGTATTCTTTACATTAAGCTCCTTGCCGAGCCTTTGACTTCCTTAAGCTCATTTCTACTAATTAAAAAGTAAATAACGTTACTCGCACACATTCGTTCTCAATTAATTTAATTCTTTTTTGCTCACAGCTTACAAAATGTCCTCATCCTGTGTTTCTTATAATTTATGATACATATGTTACTATGACACACGAGGTGAGAGCGAGTATAATCTGCATAAAAACGACGGGAAAGCCAAACAATGCCGTGTAAATGCTGAAATTCCTTTGCTACCTTTTTGCCAGCCAAAGAATTTCACGCTGATTTATTCGCTTTCATAGGCAGGAATGGCAATGCAAACGGTTGCCATTAAAAAGAGATTTTAGGTTAAAGTTTCACCCAGAGTTATATTAAAGGTCCAACCCCCTCATAGCCGAGTTCATTGACATTCCAACCCGATGATTCACGAGGCACTTGACAAATGAATTAGCTCAATTCACTCACAATGCGATACAATGCATGTCTTTCAATGGCCAAGTCAAAGTGTCAGGCCAAAGTCAAAATAACAGTAGACAGAGCCGCAAATATACAGAGGAGGAAATATACAGAGGAGTCGGAGTTGGCCGACAAGCAAACAAGTCACACAAACAATCAAGGGCTTCCTGTTGAAACATTGCAAGCTTCCGACAGGCCAAGGAACGTGGAAACATATGCCGGCAGCATGGGCAGCCACTCCGCCACCGGGACCAAATATCCAGCAAATTCACAAAACCAGCCGGAGTTACACTGGAAATGAATAGGAAAATATTAAGCATAGTTTTGAAATATTAATTGCTTATTTAAAAATCAAAAAAGCGACAAAGGGTACCTCATATTACTACGTCACATTAATACTTTTATTTACGATAAAAATTAAATTGGAATAGAAAACAAAACAAAATTAGACATTCATTTCTCCCAGTGCACTTTCTAAGGAGCGAGTGTAGTTGAAATATTTTTGGTGATTTATTTGCAGCGCGTAGTTTGTGGCATGTTCGCTGCCGACAAAAGACGAGCCAGCGCCAATAAACAAATTGCCGACGCATTTTGTCAGCCCTTACGGGGCCAGGATTATGTTAAACAGTCTGCCAGATCCCCAAGAAGTCGTCTGAATGCCAGTCAGTCTGTCTGTCGGCACCCGCGACTCGATGCCTTTGAGGGCTCATTGTGTGCTGAGGAGGACGAGTGGGACAAGTGATTTAAATGAGCGCCTTTGGAGCGCCACTTAATGTGTCATTGAATTTAAATCAATTGGGCGATTTATGATGTTTAACACATTTTAAGGAGATTAATAAATTCTTATACAAAATAGATAAAATTTTAAGATTAAGGAGATACTTAATATATTTTAAATAATACTCTAAGCATATAAAATCAGAGAAAACATTAAAAATGTTGAAGATATGAAAAACTTTTTATATATATTTATTAAATCTTTTTTTTTTAAATAAATAATACGCAATTGACTTAATTGTATCAATATTTCCCAGCTAATCCCAAACCTCAATCAAAGTGGGTTAAGACATCTTGTTTAACCAAGATCACACATACGCCCCATGTGTTTACAAGCCAGATGGTACCGCTGCGGAGATCGCCGGCCAAAGGATGGCATCGTAGACAAGACAATCCATTCACATTAAGACCGCCCGTCCCTGGCCCACTGGACCGACGACAGTAGCGCCTCCAGTGAAATAAATCACAGAAATATGTCTTTCATCTCGGCGCCTGCAGTTTGCAGCTTTTCAGTTGGGAAGTTGGCCTGTTTGGACCTCTCTGGGCCTTCTTCGGCTGGTAGCAATCACCGCCGATGCGCCTAAATGCAGGCCATACATCATCGCACATGCCAGATGGCACGACCACGCCTCCTTCTGACTGTTTGTCGCCTTAATTACTGGCCAGCTCCTCACAATATTTGTACAGCTAATACACAGGGAATAATAATTAAATCTTAAGCTTCCTTAAATCTATCAAAATAATATTTTTCAAAAGCTGATTATATATTTTCCACTTTTAATATTTACTGTCTGTGTTAAAATTTCTTAATTTTATGACCTTTGTTTTTCTTTCTCAGTGCAGTGTGAAAATTGCAGCTTGCAGTTTATCTGAGATTCTTGATGAATGAAAGACGCCCGTAACTTAGAGGAGATTTCTTGGGGGACACAGGGTTCCCGGATGGGCCCCCTTGATTGGTAGCTAGATCATTTGTCAAGGAGCCACATAGAATGTGAGCGCCCTGAGGTCGCAGCGGAAGCTGTAATGAGTTATTCGAGGCAATTAACTGGCAAAACCCATCCCCAGGGTCTCAGACGTCTTGCTGCCTTTCGCCCTGCGAATTCTACACACTCCCACATAAGTTTTCGGATAACCGCTTTCATATGCACAATGTACCTTGACTTGATAAACCACTAAAAATAATTTACGACTTTCTTAGGAATTTAAATTTCAACGCCATTGCCCACTCTGTCTATCCATCTCTCTCGCTCGGTGTGTCTCTGTCTCCGTTTGTACTTCGTGGCGTCCCTTTTTGGTGCTCAAATACTTGAGATACTTTTTTAACCACAACGCGAAAATTTATGCGCTGCATGTGTGTTTGAGTTGGGCTCACAACAACCTGTTCTGAATGCCTCACCCACTCGGTACAAAGGCTGCACTGAGAGAAAACTAAGGGAATATATTAAGGCAACATAATAAATTAATTTTTAAATGGTTCTTATATTAATTAATATTCTTTTACTTTTAGGTTGGAGTTATATATTGAAACAAAGTCCAAAGTATTCAAGGGCCTCTCATTTTAACTCTTGCACTATAATTCCCAAATGGGTCTAGCTGAAACCTAGTGGTAAGAGGACTGTGTAGTTTATACTGATAATGACCCTGCAAAGCTCAGAAAAAAGCTTGACTTTAACATTATCATTTACCTTTATGTATTCAATAAATAAATAAATAAATATCTTAAAATGATATAAGCTGTCTTAAATTATAAGATATCTTTTTTCATACTAATTTCCTTAAAAAATATTTCTTAAAAATATTATTTTTAGTGCATCACAGAATACACTGTTAGCGTTTTTATTTCCGCTTAGATAACTTTACTTCATAAGCGACACTAAATTATATGCCAAGAATGTGTTCGCTGGCCGCCGTTTCTGGTAGACATCTTGTTCATTGTTGTTTCCCTTGTTCTCCGCCACTGTTATTGTAATTTATGCAAAAATATTTTCGTCTGAAAAATACTCGTACTCGTATTCCTACGGTGGACTTGGCTCCTTCTTCGGCTTCCCAAGTCAGAGATGCGGCTTCCTTATCCACATCCGTATCTGCAGAGAGAGCGGAGCACGTAACCGGAGTAGTTTTTGACAAATGGTTAACTTGGCCAAAAGGCGGAGAGGTACGGGTGCTACCAGATAATAAAATACACGTATCCAGGTCTTGGCTTTTCGGGTATTGGAAGTCTGTTTGTGGCAGCTCTCTTAGGTCCCCCAGGGGTGGGGAATAAAATGGGTTTAAAATTATTTTAAATTTTGCTGGAAAAGAAAATTTGAATTTAAATAGAAATGGTTATAAGCTGTTTAATTTTTTTACTGATAGATTTTCTTTAAATAAAAGTAATTTGTTGTATACTTTTTGTAAGTAAAAATTATAAAAAATTATGTTGTATTTATTAAAACTGCTGGAATTAAGTGATAAAGTAAGAAAACATCCACAAATGTTCTATTGGTTTCTTTCCATTATAAGGAAAATATTGCTGAAACTAAATTAGTTTTGAAAATGCCTGCGAACTTGTTAGGAATCTCCGAACATATATCACTTTAACTTATTTAAATCTGAAACCTAATTAAAATAAATGTAGCTTTACATCAGAATAGACCTAAGCTACCCAATCAAGGCACGCTCTAAGAGGCAAACGAAAATTCTCCCAAATAGAAAAAGAAAAACCCTCGAGGGAGCCAGTGCAACATAAGAAGTGCATTTTCCTAAATAAATCGCAATTCAACCCCCGAAGCGTTGAACACGAACGATTTGTGTCCCGGTGGGCGTTGCCCAGAGCAGGAATTTCGGTGACGAGCGTCCTTGCAGCGTCTGCAAATCTGCATAGACATAGGAGGGGAGGAAACCCCCTCCCGACACTGGAGGAGAACACTTCGGCTGCGCAAGTCCCGTAAAGGGAGAGCCACGCCACGCCCCCTAAGACAAGTGCAACAAAAAGGGGCAAGTTCAAGTTGAACGGGGTGATTTAATAAACGGACTCAGGACCAGGACTCGTGGGGAAGAAAAACCAAGGGACAACTCGGAAAATGTGCAATGTAAATAGCAGACAACAAAGTTGACATTGATATCGCAGAGAATGGTGGAAAAAGCCAGTAAAAAATATGGTGGGAAATGGGAAAGTAGTTTAATTTAATGATTGCATAGATACTTTGTAATCACCCCTTATTTTATCTTTTTCTGCTTGTGCTATCTAGTTGTGGCTTTCTGATTCTGCTTTCTGATTTTTACCTTTTAAGTCACATTCTGAGGAGTGTCAAAGGAATGTACACCTGGCTTGATCATTTTTATAGAGAATCAAGCTAAGCCTTACCAAAAATAGATGTTATCTATATAAGATCCAGTGTGATTTTCAATACTTTGTACAGATTTGATGAGGCTTCCATTATTAAGATACTTTTTATACCCTTAAAGAGGAAATTTTTGATTTAAGAAACAAATAATTAACTTGTTTAGGGCATACTTTATAAAGTAAATATTTTTAATTTCTATCTAAATTGACAATATAAATTATATACACATTAATAGCCCATTTTAGAGGAACTTTACATAAGTATGTTAATCCCTTATTAAAAATTCCATAAAAACTATTGTTTAAACAAAGGTGTAGGGTGTACAAAGCACCTGTTCCGCCTCCACCAACTCTGGCCAACTAATCCTCTGCCATGCAGACACTCCCTGGGCCGAGGAGCGCCCACCTAGACACCGGTGGCCGTTCCGCTGCTGTGACTAATATGGCACCGACCGATGGCGATGGCGATGGCTTATGTCCGGAGATCGTGGTGGTACTCCTACCGGCCAGCCAGCACTGTAATCAAGCTCCGCAGAAGACTGACCGCTTGCCTTGCATTTTGCAGCTATTAAGCCATAAAATCCGAGGGGAGCTGGGGACCGGGAAGGGGGAGCCCAGTGTCTCTGCTGGCGGGACTGGCTGCAGAGTCTCGTCTTGGAGCGGGCTTTTAATTATTGTTTACATTAAATGGTCATGAGTCCGCCGCTCGACGCAGAAGCCAGGCATTGGGCGTAATTCGCGTTTAAGCCGAGACCACTACCGTGTACTTAAACAGCGATTAGGCCCGGTCAGATTCTCTTCTCGTCGCGTAATTAACCTGCTGAGAGGGGATCGAAGGCGATCGGTGGGAACTGCTGTGGGAACTCGTCGCCTTTGTGGGGCAACAGGTCACAGCGGAGATTTGGCCAAAAAGGAGAAGTGCCATCGGCACTTCCTGTCCTCCTTTAATTCGCTTTTAAAAGTGGCAAAGTTTTTAATTAAGCACTTCAAGTGGAGGGTTATTTGCCCCATCACCATCATCATCATTATTATTATTATCATCATCATCATCATCCTGTGAAATTTTGCACACGTCATTTCCCGCTCGGCATGAATTTGCATTTTCCCGGAGCTCACCAGCGCCCATTTCAATATCCTTTCGCTTGTTTTCACTGGGTAAACGTTGTGGGGGGTAGTTGGGCTTCCAAGACCTAGACGAACGGAAGTCATTTATTTAATATGCGCCGACATTATCCTTTATTACGGCGGTTTTGCATTTCTGTGGCCTATGAACTGGCACGGCATCTGGCCGAAAGGAGCGGCGGAGTGGCAGGGCGATTGGCTACGCTGTGCGAACTCGAGTTTGGTAATGGCTCTCAGCAGTTTTTGCCAAGTCTGTAAAATCAATTAATGGCTTTAAATGGTTTGATTTTTCATAATTTAAAAATATTTTACTCCTTAGATTTATTCAGGAAAATTGCGGTAGTCTCGATTTGTGAGTATAACAAATTATTTTAAAGGGATATTACCACTTAAACATATTATCTTCTTTGATTTTAAATATAATTTGTAGTCTGCTATAATTATCATAAATTTCATTAATAATATACTGAAAATTAGTTAATCATCATACATTTTTGTGCGAATTTAGTGGGAATTTACTTTTGAATTATGTTTGAAAGCTTGTTATTATTTTCTATCCTTAAAATACGTTTAATATAGAATATTTCACACTATGGAATGCCTTACAAGTACTTTGTACAAACATGCCAGAGTATCATTATTATAATGGATAATTAAATAAATATTTTTCCAGCAAGATTTATCGCCTTACCGTTGTTAAATAATTAAATAAATATGATTCTCGGAAAAGTCTGGTGTCCTTAGCCCTGTGTACTGTCTTACAAATTATATACGCATTTGTCGCGCTTTTCTAGCAACGACATACTTTAGCATATCTCGGGATTCTCATACATCTCTCCAGTTATCACCCCCGAATCCTGGGATTCCTTTCACAGAATCAGGACCTTTCCTTTTCGCCTCGGCGCCCATAAATCATTATTGTCGCTGCGTTTATTTTTGACTTTGACAGGACTACCACTTATGTGTTTATGTTTGGGCTGCGACGGAGCAACTAGGAAAGGAAGTGAGAGGAAGGACATGAGAAAGGAAATAAGAGGGAGAAACTGAGAAAGAAAATGAGAGGACCCTGGAGACGTCTGCCAAAATATCCCCTGGCATTGAACTTTTCTTTTTTGAGTCTTTAACCCATTAAATTCGTTTTAATATGTTTGAAAAGAGGGTAAAATGTGTGTATTTTGTAAATTGGTAATAATCTGCTGTGATTTTTAAGATTACAATGAAGAGTGTGTAAACTTAACAACAATTAAGACTGAAAAATTCTTAAAGATTTCCCAGTTGCCTTTATAGACCATTTAACTTGACATTACCACCCAGCCTTGGCTCTTGAATTTCTCTCCAGCATTGTTTGGTATCGCCACCCGGGACAGCTTAATTAATACATTTTATAAATCACACCAGCCAGGACACCCATCTTCGGCTGCGATAAGGAAGCCAACTAAGTGTGCAACTCACCCCGGCTAAAAAGATATACAAATTTGCATGCCGGACATTGCCGGACATTTGCTAAATGGCCACAACACTTAGGCCAAGATTTATATGCGCTGGCCGACTCGGGTTCCATTGTGGCCAAGTTTCTGTTTACTTTTGACTGAGCACACAGCCCGAGATATAATTGAAAGGGGTCGCCGTTTTACACACTTCATTTAGCCCCTGGCTATTGCCTCATCCCAGGGCCACCGTCCGGAATGCGAATTGGGGGCGTTGATTAGTTTGCTGGGCCACAAAAATCAAGCCAAGACCGGCACGAGTGCGAAGCATAAAATGTGCACTGAAAAAAGTTATGGGAGGAAGAGTTATTTGCAATAAATCTAAGTGCTGGCTGGGCCGGCCGCAAAAAGCGAGCACACTCGTAGTTACAGTTTCTAATTTATGACAAATGCACATGCCCTGCCCGTCTTGAAGTTTTTGGCCTGACCAGGAACTCATCCGAGGCCGGGACCGGACCAGGCCACACCCACCGTCCAGTTGTGTATCGCCGCTCGGCGGCAAACCTATCAGGCGATGGTCTGCGGTCTCGGAATGCGGCAACCGATTTCCAATTTACTAAATTTGCAGCTCTCAAGTGTTGCGTAAAGCATCCGAGCCTGTGCCGTGCCGTAGTTTGTGAAATTTCCGAGCATTAGTTTTGATAAATGGCACAGCAGGCGGTGCCCCCGAATCGGGGCAGGGGCCAGGCTCAAAAGTTGAAAATTAAATTTGAGAAAATTACACAAGTCATTGCAGATCTTCTCCAGTGAGCAATTGTGGATAGTCGAATCAGGTTAAATACTAAATTTTAAAGATGGTTTTAAATATTTCTCTTATATATTTGCAGCTTCTACTAGCTTTGGCTTTGTTTTGTTCTTATAAATTAATAAATAAATAAGAAAAACAAATGCAGATATATTTTCTATTACAACTTTCAAGCGGTCTTTGCCTTTAAAAATTATCCAAGTGAATTAGTTTGGCAACAAAATAAACGAAAACTGATCACTGTGAACAACTTGCTTCCATAAAATCCCGAGACAATGCCATTTTGCTCCCAAATTCTAATCAAATCCTGCAATCTCAGTCACGCCTTTTCAGACAAAGTTTTGCTCTCTCATCAGTGCCAAAAACTACATATTTTCAATTACAAAACACAAAACTGCCTGAGAGAAGCGCTGGCATCAACAATTTAATCACAGCATGTGGTCGGAATATCAAATTTTCGTATCGGAATCGAATAACTTACCAGCCGGAATGGCAGGAGTCAGCAATTACCTAAAAAGCGAGCAGCGGCGACATCCTGCGAAAAGGATAATAGTGCTGAGCCAAACAATTTGCACGGACCAATTTGGAATGTGTCCCGCTGCTGGCATATTTACACAGAAACATTTCCAAACATGGCAGAAAGAAGAGCAGCCCATAAATCACCACGGCCGGGCACAAAGACCGAATACCGAATAGCGAAAAGGATGTGAATTATATACAAATGATTTGACGTGGCCAGGACATTGGGGGTTGCGTGGCCAAAACATATTTTCGGTGGCCGCGGAGACGATGCCAAAGTTCAAGATAACCAGGAGCTGGAGAAAAAACGCGAATGCTAAAGAGATTTTTCTTTAAATTCTCGTTTAAGGAAGCAGATAAATGTGTAGTTTTTTTTTTTTATTATTTTTAAATGGTTGCCTTTAAGTTATGCTTTCCTTCCTTCAGCTTATTTTAAAGAGCGGGCAACTTATTCACCCATATTCGATGCGAATCTGTTGTAATTACCATTAACATTCTAGCCCGGCCAGCAGCATCTGAATTTCCAATCCGGCCTCGAACAAGCTTTCTTTGTCCGCATTTTAATTGCCTCCCTCCAGACGCCTGGACTTCGGCCCAGCGACTGACATCGGCTATTAATGAAATGCTTTTTAAATTATGTCATTAACATTGCAGCCTGTGCCGAGACCAGGACTGGTTTATCTCGGCCGCAGCAGAGCCTGGGCTCTAGATAATTATGGCATATTTTTATTGGCAGCCCATCGAATCGGAATCGGAATTGGAATTAGATGCTTGTAAATAGCTGGCAACAATTATTTCATTAGCCTGGCTCTGGCCCCAAGGAGCTCTTTTCGTATGCTCTCTCCGGTGAGACCCGGTCTCAGTCCTCCTTCCGGCTCCAACTCCGACTCTGACTCCGACTCCTGGATGATAAACTGCGGCAGGGAGGAAAGGGGCGCGGCCACATGCGGTCGCGGTCATATTGGCCCTATTATAAATGACTGGATGTGAACCGCCTGTCATGTTTTATCTTTATCCTCGTGCATTTTCGGCGGCTGGCGGCGTGTCTGCACATTTTCCGATTCATATTTTTTCCCTTGGCCATCCAGCACGATGACGATAATGGCGCTTGCAGGCCGACGACTGACGTTCCTAACAAAGTGACTCGCATTAAGGATAATAGAGGCAACTAAAAGCCAGCAACCACAACATGAAACAAAGCAGCAGCACATTCGCAGGACTCGCAGGATTTGGCAGCGGAGGCTGCGATGACTGCCAGCGATTTGCGCATCATTATCCCTGGCGAAGCGAGGGAGGAGAAACTTTCGACAGAGGTCCCTGGCCCCAAGATGTCCATCAGCGGCCAGAAAGAAGAGCTGCACTGCCTCCTGGCCGCATGTCCCGGCACTTCCTGCCTCTGACGGTTTCCTCGTCATCATCTCCAGGCTGCACAGAGAGAAAAAAAGGGAATAACATAAAATTATTGAGTAAACATATGGTATCTAAATTTTATATATTTTGTTTAATAAAATTTAATACTTTTATTAATTTCTAGTTGAACACCTTTAATCTCTAGTTTTATTTCCTAACTTTTCTCCAGTGTATCGCCCGCCGAATGATTTATGGCTGACTGGGAAGTGGAACTCTAGTGTCGCACCCCCAAAAAGGCAGAGAATGTCCTGCAATTGACAATTGTCCATTGTGCTTAAGGAGAAGATGCCGCTGCTGCCCCTGTCCCTTTTTTTCCCCACCTCCTGTAACCGAACCGAAGCAGACCTGAGTGAGCCCATAAACTAAGCAAATATTTATTAAGCGAATTAAAGTCGCGTCTCACAAATTGCCGGCAAATCCGGCGAGTACAAATGACTGGATATTTCTCAGGACGAAACATTTGATGCAGGTCATTTCGACACCGAGTTGCCCGGGTGGCCCAATGACTCGGCGGCTTCCACCAGCGAATAATGCGCTCTAGCGCTTCATGTTCTCCGGCCAAATCTTCTGTCATCATTAGTCAAGGCTTTAAGCCGATTTAATCAATAGCTGCCGGAGCCGCAGGAATTGCCGGGCGGAATAGGGAGGCCTTCGCAGCTCCAGTGTTAACACGAACCGGCTTGCGTGTCCTCCAGGGCTGGCCGAGAAATGATGAAAATTAAATGGAGCCTCACGTGCCATGTGCAGGACTTAACCACCATGTTTCTGCCAGCTGCTGCTCCCGGTCCTGTCGCCCGAAACTACCAAATTTCGGCCATCAGGCTGCCGAAATGGAATTCAAAAGGGCGGCAGAGGAACGACTGGCACTCATTAAACAATTACCGTTTGCTCTTTTTTACCGATCCCATTTTGTATTTTTTTTCGGGGCTTAAATCACACAACCTTAAGCCGAGCTAATAACAACACTTTCTGATCTGCCATTATGTCTGTTCTCTTCCACATCGGTTTTGTTATAGCTCTGAGGAGACAAGCGGCTTATGACAGCCATTCTGTGGAGGTGAAAGTTGCAACAAAGTAGCCAGGAGAACACGCAAGTGGTAATATCCAGAGCGTATAAAAAAATATGTAATATAAATGTCAGTATATAGAATAATCTTAATTATTCAAGACCTATTATTATAATTTTCAGCCGAATTAAAATTCGGAATACTCTCAGATAGGTCTGCTACCTAAGAAAATATAGAGTTCAATGCTTCTTAGACCTTTAACAATTTGGTAAATAATATTTACTTGCACAATATCGGCTCTCTTCGAAAATCTACCAGGGTCTATGAATACATAAATAAACCTCACGTCATTGTATAAGACCTCAGCGTGTTAATGAGCGTTTCATGTGCCGCTAAAATTGAAATTAAAGCGAACCATGCGGCGCACTACGAATTTCGTTAACTTTTGCAGCACAACTGTGCAAATATTTGAAAAGTCGTCAAAACATTCTCGCCGCGAACAAGTGAGTCAGGAGCGGTAGTCTGATTGCGATCACTTCGATTCTGATCGCCGATTTAACCAAATATATATTTCGAATCGAGTGCGGGTACTGTGTGTTCCATTTACTAACCATGGCGAATCGAAATCTGGTTAAGGTTTTGGTCCTGGTGACCCTGCTCGGCTTGAGTCTGGTGCCATTTAGTCAAGCTCGCCCTGGACGCGGTCGCAAACGGGCTTTCGGTAAAAGATAAATTAATTTAATATTTATTGTATACTATATTTTATCAGCTGTAAGATTATTACCAGATCACAAACTCTAATTTTTCCCGTGTTTTCCCTTTAGGTGCTGGTATCCTTGGCGGAGTAGTTGCTGGCGGTCTTTTAGGCCATATGGTGGCCAAGTCTAATCAGGCGCCGGCTGCCGCTCCAGCCGCTGCTCCTGTTGCTCCGGTTGCCCAAGTTCATCACTACTATGCAGGAGGCGTTCCAGTTGCTCCCGCTCCTCCAGCACCCGTTCCCATTGCCGTGGCTGTGCCCGTGCAGCCAGATCCCAAAAAGGCGACCGTCATTGAAACAGGCGCACCCGATGCCAATGGTTGCTACAAACAAATTATCCGCCAGCCCAATCCCGATAATCCCAAGACCTATACGGAAACCGAGCACCTAATCTGCCCCACTGTGCAGCTGACCAACCAGCCACCTCCACAGCTTTCTCCTAGTGCTGGTAACGTGCCCGTGATGCCACAGCCTTTCCCAGTGATCCAAGTTCCAGCGGCAGGTCCGCCAGCTCCTGTTGCTGCGCCTGCTCCTGTTTCTCCTGCTGCTCCTGTTGCTCCTCCTGCACCTGCTGCTGCTCCTGCTCCTATTACTGCTCCTGTTGCTGCTCCTGCACCTGCTCCAGCCACTGCCCCAATAGTACCTGCTCCTGCGCCTGCTATAGGATTCATAGATCCAAGAGCTCCCCTTCAAACTCCTGTTGCTCCTGTGCCCGCTCCTGTCCCGGTCGTACCAGCAGTGCAACCCAATGCCATACCTCAGCCCGCTCAAGGACAGCCGCAACATGTCATTGTGCAGTCAACGCACACTATTAAGAAGTATAGCAAGAAGAAATCATCCGCTCCAACACTCGCTATTCCTCAGGGTGTGCTGGCCATGCTTGTGGTCTTCTACAGCTTTAAGTACATTCTCTTTTAGGACAACCAATGGCTGCTTTAACAACCATTTATAAACAACGCTTAAAATTTAAAGGATTAGTTGATTATTAAATTCACTCTACCTCTTTACCCTCTATTAAAATAATTCCCATAAAGTAAATATTTTTAAATTTAATATATTTGATTTTAAACTTTAAAGATATATAACGAAAGTCATCCTATTTCGGCTGTGTGTATTAATTGTCTTAGTACATAAGGGACCTCCATAGGCTATATTAATGGAATACTTTGCTGAAAACTAGAGGTCGCTCAAAAAATGAAACTGTTATACGTGTAGAAACTCCAATTATACAAATTCATATTTATGCACCAACCACATATTTTCTACAACAGATGTCGCTAATTTTACATGACCACATATTTTCGACAACAGATGTCGCTGCTTACTTTACACTGGAAAAAAAACGTAGATTTAAAAAGCCGAAAAAAATAAATTATTTATTTTCTTTTCTTTAATATTCAGAGAGTCTTATTTTCCAAGTTTGAGCATTGGCCAGCTCTCTCTTAACTCAAGTTCCCAAGTTGTTCGATTTTGGGGGTTTGTAAGTTCAAACATTACAGAATTCGGTTCTTGCTGGTTAGCCATGCGCCGGGCTATTGGCATTGGCATCATAGAAATTTCAGTCAAGCTGCCGTTTAGTTTTTGTATTTTTAAATAATCATATCTATAAGTAAAGAAACTTTTCAATCAGTATTTGTTTAGTAAGAAGAGCGTTTTTTCTACTCAAATTTTCCAGGATTTAATATTAGTAACTATGCTTAGTACACCGCGGCGCAACGGCAGTGAAGGTCCTCTATGTCACTCCACGCCAAAGTCCGAGAAGCCGGATGAGCCCAAATCTGTAGGGCAAGTCACCAGCCTGCCGGTCAGTACACATGGATGGTATCGTGTCTTGGTGTTCAGCAAGGATCATAGGGGTGTTAACCGCGTCCTGCGAAGCATTCGGAGAAAAATAACACCGCTGGAGCTGAAGCCCCAATATCTGCACTCCGGCGGGGAGTTTGATGCGGCGGAAGATGCTGGCGCTCTCTTCACCTTCTACGTCAATGGATATGCCGTGGCGAGTGCTCTGTTCCGACTCGACAGAGTGAACAGTCGCCTGTGGCTGCGGGTCAACCACCGGATGCCTGTTGTCCAGTACGATGCTGCTCATTGGAGGGCCCTGAAGCAGGCAATAATGGCCAGATTCGATCCTTGGAAGCGGAGCTTAGACCTAACTCTGTTTCACCACGACGGAATCTTGCAGGGAATGTTCTTCGCCCTGGCCAATCCCCACTGCATGAGCGCGGTGCTGCGGATCTTGGCGCGCGAGTTGCCAGAGTTAGAGCAGCTTTGGCTAGACCGGAATCACCTGAGCCACCTTCAACCGTTCTGGCACGTGGAGCGCCGGTTGCCACGACTGCAGTCAATCTCTCTAGAGAACAACGATCTGAATAGCCTGGCTGCGTTGCGGGTTCTGGAGTTCCTCCCGCTCGTAGAGTTGAATTTGAGGCGGAACCTTCTGCCGTCTGGCTACGAAATCGACGTCCTGTATATGTGGCCGAGGCTGCAGAAGCTCAACGAAGTTATTGTGCCACCCGGGATAGCGGTACATTTGCTGCCTCAGTGTAATCCCATTTTAATACAAAAGGTCTTCCATGAGACTGGAATGAATTGGGCTTGGAGTTGGAAACTGCTGGAGTTAAATAATTTTAACTATGCCCAGACCATTGGCAGTTTCCACAGAATGCGTCACCTGGGATACATTCCCCCTCAAGCCTTTTTAAGGACTTAATTGTTATTAATTTTATGGTATTGTTCTTGTTATTCAGACCAAAATTTAAATTATCATTTTTCAGTACTATTTGTTAGTCCATAGAAGGCGTTACATTAAAATAAAATAGTTTTCAACTTGAGAAATATTTCAAAGGAAGTTTTTCGGATCAGTTTTCAAGGGAGTTCAGTCCAGTAGGGTTCTGTGGAAGGTTTTTAGTACTTACACACTCGTGAGCTACTGTTTCTTGAACCACTCCAATTGCGTAATTTGCCTGTTAACCCAAATGTAATGTCCTTACTCAGAACCAAGAAAAGTTTCCTCTTCTTTTTTAGCGACTTTTTGGAATAGAACTTTTTACTTTTTACTTTTCAGTTTTTTACTTTTCACTTTGTGCTAGGCTTTGCCCATGGCCGAAGCGAAAAAGCTCAAAAGGTGAAATGCTCGCCACTGCCGCCGCTACTACAGTTGTTGTCGTTATTTTGTTTTCCGAGTGGAAAATGAGTTACAAATTATTAAAAGAGACGTGGACTCAACGCCTACGCACTCGCCGCAGGCCTACAGAGAAAATAAAAGAGCAATTGTTAGGTTGGTTAATACTACTAACATTTTATCCCGGAACAACTTTAAATAGTAATTTTGTATATTCTTTTCGTATACTAACCTGAAAAAATACCTTTTGTGGCATAGAAGAAAATATTTGTAATTTTATATTATGTTCGCCTGAAGTTAATGGACAATTACTTTAATATATATTGCCATATACATATGCCATAAGCCTTTTCAAAATCCTTAAATAAGACAGCGCTTTTAGTTAATAACCATATAGGACTGTTTAAATCCTCAAATCGATCTTAAATGAATTCATTTTTAGCTGTGCAAGGGTAAAGGCGAGAATAAGAATGGAAAAAGTAATGGCAACAAGAAGTGGTTGCTGCGGTACCGTGTTGGCCCAAACGGAAGTTGGCCAGGCTTTGGCTTTGGCCAGAACTTCAAGATGCTGCTGCTCCCAGGGCATGGGCCACTCGCTTTTCACTTTCTTGGCACTTTATTTTAATTTCTGAGGCGTTCCAAAGTTTCCCTCGCCTTTTTTCCAACACTTTTCCGTGCTGGCCGTAGTTAGTTGCGGCTAAGTAGAAATTACTTTAGCCTGCGGTTTGGCCGCTTACCTTTTTCAGGTCAACCCTGCAGGATGGTTCCAAAAAGGCAACTTCCAGGGTCCCCGTGAGGGATATATATGGAGTTTAACTATCATATTTTTTACACTAAATTAAAATTTGTACTAAAGAGACATTTTTAATGGTCTAAAATATTTTGAAGGCTTATCAAACTTCAAAAAAGGGCATTCTTTAATTATAAATAAACCATTTTAATTAGCTTAGGAAAGCTTCGATCTGCATTTTTAGGATCTACCTCATCCACTGGTCCTTATGCAGCTGCTAGGGGTTGGTTTCCTCCATCCAGTTGACCCTTCTGCTTCTCGATGAGATCAGTTGCCTCCAAGTAGTATTTGGTGCCTCTGAGGTCCTGGTTAAAGTCCAAAAATTTCTGGATTGCTGACAGAATCTTATTTTTCTGGCGCTGATATTCGTTCCATAATTTCTTAAAATATTTATGAATAACGTTTTTAGTTTTTATTTTTCTCTTTAATTACAATATCCATACTTGTAAGTCCTGCAGATTTCCCAGGCTTTTAAAAGCTATGCGGGATATTTCCCAGTTTTCCGTACTCTGGCGCAGTTCCGTTACCTCAGAGTCAAGCCATTGCATACTGAAGTTCATGAACTGCTCGAGAAAGTGAAACGAGTTTATCAAGTGCTTTAAGGTTTGAATGCGAGGGTCCCCCATTTGGAATTTGCAATTATAAAGCTAGATTCAAAGTTGACTGCAGCGAGAGCTATCTTTAAATATATGATTTTGTTTGCCCTGGTTGCTAGACCATCGAATATGACAACTTATGATAAAATTTATAGTTTGCCCAAGTTGTAAAAAACTTTAAGGAACTGCAACAAAAGTTAATTTTTAGTAAACTTTGCTTCAGTCAAGGAAATACACAACTTGAACTGTAATCAAGGTAATAAACTGCAAAATGACACAAACAAGCGTTTACATAAACGATAAAACTTGCAAAGATCAAAGTTGATGGAAGTACAGGGATATATTCATTTTGAAATTCAGAATTTGAATCAAGCGATTGATAGTAAAAGTTGGATGAACTATTTACAATGAGGTTAAATACAAAATATACATACCTAAAGTAATCTTAAGTGTTTCTGCTTTCATGAGATATGTATATTCACAGCTTAATTAAATTAAATCTAAAGTAAACTACCCTTTAAATATTATTTGTCCTCAATCTCCACATGCATTCACTTAACCATTTCCTTTTTTTTCGAAGCCATGCCACATAAAAACGATGAAATCAGGAAATGACAGAATGCAGAGGGTAGAGTGCATAAATACAATTCATGTACGCAAGTTTTGGGTTTTCCCTTTTCCGCTCCTATTACTTTTTTCCCGATCACCCGCCCCATCCCGAAGCTCTGTGCTCTTGGGGCCGACAGCTGGGGGCGTGGCAGTAGCCATAAAGCTAACAAATTGCTGACACAACATATGAATGACAATATATCAGTTGTGGAACAAGCCAGATGAGCGGCTGCCGCTGAAAAACGTATGATTTAAAGATGGCCACAGCACAGGATTCGTGAAATGTTATTTTGTAAAACTCATTTCATAAATAAATAGCCCGTTTTAAATAGCCACAGTCACTCACCTTCGGCTCAATTTGCCTGTGTACTTTGGGCCACTTCACTCTCCATCGGCCACTTGACACTTTCAGCATAAATTATCTCGTCACTTTGCCTCTCAAGTTCAATTGAGATACATGAAAAAATAATAGCAAACTTAAAGCTTAAACAAACAACGGATTTATACGTGTAAGCGAATTGGGTCAAGCGGAAAAATTCATTTCCGCCTTAGCCAAACCGAAAAGGGTGGAACAAAGTTGTCCCAAAGAGAGAGAGCAGGGGCTAAATTATGCAATGCTTTTATTGAATTCTTCGCCAAGGCCGCCGCTCTGCAGATACATTCGCAAAAGTTTTCCTTGCCTTCCAGGGATCGGGGACAGCAGCAGATAGCATCTTGGCTGAAAACAGCGGGAGCATGTTGCTCAATTAATCAAATTGACACTTGCTCCACTGACAGATCATGGCCATCTTAATATTTCAGGCTACAGAATGGCATTTGGCACTTGACATATTTTCCCTGTGTTTTCCCACTTTCCCAATGAATGAGAAATCGCCAGGAGGTGCGCCTGGCCATGTAACTGGGAGGGGCAACCCATCTATTGGCCAGGACTGCGGCATTGCGGCTCCGATCCGCCACTCTGACAGCCAAATGTTGTTTAATATGCGACGTTTGACTTTGTGGCCCACGGAAACAAAAAACAGGAAGTGCGAGTGGCTTGCGTGCGTGTGGCATTGTGGTTGCTGGGTAGTGGGTGGTGGGCGGTTGCCAGGAAGCTGAGTGGAGCCATCCCGGCGAGCGAGTGCCTGCGGTATCGTGGAGTTCAAGGCGCTCTGCACTTGACAGGTTCGCTTCGGTTACCTGGCGGGAGACTAGCTCAAATAACTATTGTTTTATCTATAACTAACGAATAGTAAATTATAAATATTCTATTAACATTTATACTAAGCAGAGTCTGAGCAAAAAAATAACATTTTCTAGCAACGTGATTCGGAATAGTAATTTAAATCTTGGCAGATATGTATTTTTCTTAAGAAACATTAAAATAAATACAAAATATACAAAAAGGTCTTATTAAATTTTTTATTTTTGTTTACATAGAGATTAGATTCGACCTCAAGTCACAGAGCCATAAAGCTAATGACAAGTTTACTCACCAACTGACCAAAAAATAATCAAGAACGATTAAACCGATTTGTCAAGCGTCGCTATTAAACTGTGCAAGAGTCGGCAAACAAGAAAGTTCCAAGAAACTAAACTCGGCAACTTTTTTAATTGATTGCCAAGAATTTGTTGTGCACTTATTATGGCTGTTCGGAAAAGTGGAAAATAAAGTAGAATAAATAAAAAGCAGCATCTTAAATACCAAAAATTTCAAGCGTTCACTTTAAGGGGATAGGTGAGGGTCCTTATCCAAAAAATAAATTGGGAATTTATTGGCAAAGAATTCTCTTTCTGTTCCATTCAAATATCTGTTGGGCTTAGGACTTGATTCGTTCAGCTTTAAGCTCTCTCTGGCGAAAGAAAACCGAGTGTGTTTTCATTTCCCTTACACATTTTCAGCATAAAGGATCCGGAATCCGGATGGGAAATGCAAACACTGTCATAATCAGCCTATAGACACCTACGGTAATGCGTATTAAGCACACCCACACATGCACGCCCACGTCTCAGCTTATAACGGGGATTTCCTTACAATTTGTTGCCTAGGACGAAAAGGAAATAAATAACATTTTGCGTTTAAAATAGAATTGGGACTGTGAATAAATCAAAACAAATTATTTGATGGAAATGCGAAACTGTATCGCCGACTTTGAAGCCTAAGCCCAGCCAACTGAAGCTTTATACTAATTACACCGAATTTAATTTAATTTTTTTGTCACCACATTGTTTGGTTTTGTTATTCTTCTGCCACACGACTTCCATCTGTCTGTCTGCCTGCCTGGCAACCGCAAATGAGTGCCTAAGGCTTACACCTCTTTTCGAGGTGGAAAAGCCTTGGAAAAAGGGCAGCAAAGCGTTAAACCGTTAGCAGCTAGATTGAGCCGAGCAGCTGCCAGCGACACCTTGCAACGGTGGCCCAAGGAGAAAACCACATTGGGCTCACGTTACTAATGCCATCATATGCCCTTACACAGCAAGAATTTTAGCAGACTTTGGACTGCATTTACCATGGTTTATTATATTACAAATAATACTAATTAATTAACATTACAAGTTTTAATAAGTTTTCAACCAATTAAATCTGCTCAAGTTTTCTTTTTGGTGATGGACATTTTACAGCCTAAGAAAACAGATACTTTGCATCTTTGATCTTTGATCTTTGATCTAAGATTTATAAATGCAAAATTTTCAATAAAACTCAAGTCAAGTTGACCTTATTTTCTCCCTCTGCACTTGGCAGTGGGAGAGTCAGCGCTTTGCATACATATGCATTGTGGTTAAGCAATTTGCAGCAAACGAAATGAAAGTGCTAAGCGCATTGGCCGTCGGTTTTTGCTTACCAGCTCCTCCACCTGTCGGCTGTATGAGTGTGTGTGTGTGTGTGTCTGTGAGTGTGGGTGCAGCAGGTGCGATATGGCAGAGCTGTCATGTGAGCTGGATGTGCCGCAGTGTGCGTGAGCCCAGTGTGCGCCTTTTTTTTCCCTCCAGCAACTCCAGCTCTGTGGCTTGCGCTAAATTTCATAATTTTTGCGAGCGTCTGGCGCGGCTGCTGCCTCTTGTCTGGTGTCTCCCAGTCACGTGTCATTCATATCGCGCCATAAACAAACCCGTTCCCTCTCCTCTCCGTTTCCCGTTGGCAAGGAGCACCGCCGTTTGTTATCCCTACACTCCCTTTCCCCATCCGCGTCCCTTCGTTCCATTTCGATTTATTTTTATGGGAATCTCCTCGTGCACTCCTGCATTGGGGATACTTTTTGCGCTGCCAGGACCACGGCACCACTCGCACTTGTTAACTGAAAATACTTTCTCATGCGTAAAATGCATGACAAGCGAAGCAGACACAGACGTTGACGCATTGAAATCGGCCAAAGGCGGTCGGGTTCCCCCCAAAGGTTATCAACTTTAGGCATTGAATCGACTCTTTGTGAAAAAATCAAACTGAAATTTAATGATTCGATGTTCTTGGGGCTCCTTGGTTGGCTTAGCAAAGAGTTTATTTAAAATTTAGTTGAATTCATGCAACAATTTCTAAATAGAAAATTCTATAGGTTGAGGTTGTTCTTGTTAATTTCGAAAGCTTAAGAGGTTCATATTCTAAATGCAAGATTCCGCTAGAGACGCCTCTTCACAATTGACTTAATTGTGTTCAAGGGCCAAAAAGGAATCATTCAATTAAATATGCAATCGAAATGGACCCGAAAAACAAATGAAAAACAAAAGAAAACAAAGACCAATTGCCGGGCAATATCAATTGGATAAATATTCAGCGGAAAAACTGCAAACACAATCGAAACTTTACCGCAGTCGGAATATTTAAATGGCTGGCGCGAGCGGCGAAAAAAATATGCATAAAATAAACAAGATAAAGTTGCATCCGGCTGTTATAAACAATAATTAAAAGGATCCCTTGGCCGGCGGTCATAACATTCAGTCCGAGCCGGCCCTCTTTGGGGTAATCACTCCCCTTGGCCGGATAATTACGGCTGGAATTCATTAACCCATAACCCTGGTGCCCGGTGATAAGTCTTTTTTTTTTCTCTCTCAAGCATTATTATGATTTGATGGAAAGAAAAGTTTTGTGCTCAGGCAGAAGAGCATTAATAATGAATGTATTGCCTGACTTTGGGCAAATCATTCGGTGTATTTTTTTGAGGAATTGAACACCAACTGTTGGATTTCTATTTTTGTTTCGAGAGAACGAAGAAATACTTATTGCTTCGTTCTTAATATCAGGAAATTATCAACTTTTAAGTAAGTTCAGTGTGCCAGTAATTTTTCTAGGTTACCTACAGGATAAGTGGTACCCTTTTTTGTTGCTTCCCTAAGTATATGGCATTTATCCACCCACCAAATACCCTGTACAAAATGCAGGGAATACGGACAGGGGGAGTCTGTAAGTAGCCACTAGAGAGAGCCAAAGCCAAATAGAAATTTGAAATTTACAAATGCCCGTCGCCAGGGCGAAATGGACAAGAAAAAGAGGCTGAATATGCAGTTGGAACAGGGTCCAAAACGACCGAAAAGCAGGAGCTAAGGGCTGGCTAACAAATGTTCGGCTGGACAATGTCCTGGGCGGACCCAGGGTTTATCGCTGCACAAGTTTTATGTTAACACTGGCCACAACAAGACCGGAGAAAGGAGACCAGAGACCAGAGACCGGAGACCAGCGGCAGTGGCAATGGCAATGGAAACGGCAGCAGCAGCTGCTTGACTCTTTTTCGGTAACGCTTTTTGCCCGCTGCTTAGCTCCCAAATGTGCCACAAATTCTCGTGTGGACTCCGCTTCGTTGGGGCTACAGCTACAGCTCCCGGGCCTGATAAGTAAATGAGTGGTGCATACTTTGGGGCGCGGGAGCAGTTTGCTGGATTTTCAATCATCAAGTAAGAGCGAGCCGGCCATGAGGGTGTTATTAATGCTGCGTTATCAGCAGGCCAACCAACCCCCTTTTACAACCTAGAATTCATCGCTGAGGCTTGGCACTCTGAAAAAAACAAGAAAAATTTAACAATCGTGGAAAACATTTTTGCCTTTGTAAAGAGATATGATGTCTCCATTGTTTATAATTTTTAAATTATTTTAAAAGCAATTTTAGCTTTTATATATTCTTTCCCTGGTTAGATTTTTCTCCCAGTGCTTACGCCACAAAATGCACAGCCGGAGCAGCAAGAGCCAACAAGGAACAACCAACGCCGACCGACATCCAACACGCAGCAGCTGGAGGAGCCCGCGGAGCTGGAGGAGATTCGGCCATGGGGATGCAGATTCCTGCTGCTGCTCCATGTTGGCTGCATAAAAACCCAGAAATTAGCATAATTTCAGGCACTCGGGCTGCGATGGCGCAACACTTGCGACCGCAGATAAGGCGCAAAATGAACGTAGCGCGTCTTCTGTGCATGTGTTTGTCTGTGTGTGGGTGTGGTGAATGCGTGTTTGGGTGGTGTGGGTGTGGGTGGCGAGTGTGTGCGGAATCCAGATGCACGCGTGTTGGGCGCTCTGTTCATCGCTTGTTATTTCGGCAGCGTTGTGTAAAACTTGCGGCATATGCGAGTATCTGGGGCAGGAAGGCCTCGAATTTTAAATATCCTAAAAAAAAAAAAATACCTGTACAATATTTTCTTATAAAATGTAGATTTTTTTTCTACTGTTCTTTAACATCCTAGCAGCCACTGTCACAAACAAAATCAGGTCCTTCGAGTCATTAACCAAAGCTTTACGGATAGCGACATTGATTTTTAAAAACCCTTCTGTATTTGTCTTGGTGGTGGCAAATAGTCATTTTTACTAGAGAATGTAAAGCCCAAAAACGAAAGTGCATCTAAAATTCGTTTGACCACACGTCAGTTACTCTTTGTTGCGCCCACGCAGCTTCCCCGCCGAAACACTTACCCCCAAACACATTGTGCTGGTGCATACACAGCGGCATGCGATTTCCATAAATGCACAACAACGGCGAATAGCCCGGCAAAAGATCTTGGACAAGGAAAGTAACCCGCGGCAGTGGGAGCTCTTTGGCAGAGGTTTTCCCACTGGGTCAGATGATAGCGCCCTGCATATGCATGAAGCTCTCGTTTGGGAGCAGACTTCCCATCAAGAAGGACCCATGGAAACGACTTTTAATTTTATTATCGACCCGCGTGGCCTAAGAGTGGAGCAAACAAAATACCTCGTTGAGGCCCAGTCGCAAGGCCTCCTTCAGACCCCATCCGTAAAGCAGATCGCCAACCAGCTTCAGGTGTCTTCGGTCCAGGCTGAGTAAAAAGGACCTGGATGAGTGGAGGTGGGGCTGCCTCTGTCCCAGGTACTGCTGGAAGTGCAGCGAAGCTGGCTCCCAGTGGTGGCCACCCGGCTCCTCTTCATCGCCGTCATGGCTGGCCAGCATTCCCAGGCCGTACCAGTTGCCAAAGACCGGGTGGTCGACGTTAGCGGCGGGATGGTAACCGAACACGACTGCAGGAATAGCCTGGCTGCCTCTCAGTCCGCTGTAAAATTCCAGGCTTCGCTGTAGCCTCAGCTTACGCAACAAGGCGGCACGGCGGAGTGAACTGGTCCGGAGTCGCTGCTCCACGGCAGTCAGCAACCGGTTGCTGACCCGGTATGGTGGGTTCGGGCGGCTCGGGCGCTGGCGCCGTAGTTGCGGTCCATCACCGATCTGCGTGGTCTCTGCCACCGAGGAGGAACTACGGCTGCTCCTAGTCCGGGCTCCATCGCTGCCGCCGATGGCCACAGGCATGGCTGGCGGTCGAGGTTGAGGTCGGTGGCCCTTGAAAGACCGAAAAACGAGTAATTTTGGAAGGGTCTGGTGCGACTTCCCACCAAAAGCCGACTGGGACTGACACTCATTTCGGGAAAGCCAATGCTTTGGGGGATTCTCAAAGGTATATTTTATTAATTTAATTTGCATTCGAACCTACCCAGAGACTTGAAATAACTGTGCCGGCATATGCGCCTTCTAGAATTACTTTCTCTTATACAGTCCTTCGGGCTGCATCCTTTTAGGGGACGTTTCTAGCTACACCCCTTCCGGATGGTGGTACTCGAATTGCAGGAAAGATGTATCCATTTGCATGCTCGGCTCCTTTTACCCCTTCATTCCTGCCATATCCCAGAATTCCCCGAACTGCGTCATCGAGAGCTCACACACACGTGCAGGGCCCTCATAATTCAGCGTGGAAAGCGGAAAAGTCGACTGGCAAAATGAATGATGAAAATCAGTTCCCCAGACATTCCGCCGGCATTCTATTGCTTGCGCACAATAAACAATTTGCCTGCCTGATTTCCAGCTAGAATTGAGATGTCAGCAGTCTGCACTCGAGTCGGGCTGCCATTAATAATTGACTCTGCTTTGCCACACGGGGCGTATGAGTAACGTTTCTAGCAATCAGCTTTGATTGGCCACAGCACAGTTCCGTCCCTGCCCCACCATTTATTTCGAAGCACTTGACACTAATTAAAATCCCCTAGTTGGCTAATTTAAATGCTGCGTGGCCAGGACTACTTTTATTCCGTAGCTGCATTGCCATTGCCTCAATTACCTCGAGCATGTTGGCATAAATTAAATGCTCCGTCTCCTATTCTCTGACTCTCTGTGTCCCCATGGCAATGGCCCTCGGCCCAGGATGTGGCATGTGTGTGCGCTTGATGCTAGCCACAAGCAGCGGACTTAACCTGGTCCATTGTCCTTGTTGGCTTGGCATTCCCCTGGACTTTGCTGTTTTCTGGATTCCTTTGCCATTTTCCCATTAGCCCGGCAAGTGAAAAACAACATAAGTGTACACGGGACAAAAAACAAGAAATATATTTGGACCAAAATGATTCTTTGGATGAGTTCTCCACAGGTTATTCAGAACTATAATAAATTATACTTTATAGTGTATGGTATGTGTGGCGTCATCCAAAGGCCAATCATCGTTCAACGAAGCAAAGTTAAATATTCAGTAAAATTATGCAATTGAAGAAGCACTTCAATGAAATGTATTGCGGAAATTAAATTAGAAAATTTTATTCATTATATTAAAAATACCTCAACATTTTCGACCCTTTTGAGGTTTTTAATTAGTAACAAAATAAACAAGAAACGTTATTTACGATCCTTGCATTTTATTAATGGTCCAAATCTTAACTCTAGTAATGCCTTTTAATAAATCCTCATTCAGTGGAATTTTACGACTCAATGGGCGACGGATGTTTAAAATGGAATTAATAGAAAAAGCCTCCAATAGCGAGATTTTAAAGATTGCATGCTTGAAGACCATTGCGTTTTCCCGTGGATCCACTGCCGGGCTTGCAGTGTCCACTTCCTCCACAAAGGTTCGCTATGCATTTTTGAAGGCCGTTGCGTTTTTCCATGGGTCCACAGCTGGGCGAGCAGGGTCCACACCCACCACAAGGCCAGCTGCAGGGACCGCAGCAGGGTCCGTAGCAGGGTCCGCCAGGTGTACAGCCCATATCCGTAAAGTTCTGTAGAAATCTCTTAATAAAATATATTTGTAGATTTTTTTATATATGTACATACCTCCACTGAACCCAAAAAAAAGGACAAGGCTCTAGGCTATAAAAGAATTTTGATGTGTTCGGTTCGAAATGCTAATGAAAAGTAGCTTATTTCCCTAGAACGAGGTCAACGGACTCTAACCTGTAATGCAATGCTACATTGATACGTTTTTTAAATGTTTTATTAGTCTTAAAAAACGTTAACAAATGCTAGTGCTTAGTATTCTCCAAGCGCTTGCTTACATGTTTTCTTCATTGTTATTAAGACCTCATAAGAATGTCTACCTTCAAAGGATGCACATCTAGTATTGAAAACACAACACCTCATCATTTCCGGTATTATTTATTATTACTCTAGTTTCAGGCTATACTGTTCGATGCACTGCAGAGCGAAACATTATAGATTGCAATTCTGGAGACCGTTGCGTTTTTCCATGGGTCCACAGCTGGGAGAGCAGGGTCCACACCCACCGCAAGGCCAGCTGCAGGGACTGCAGCAGGGTCCGCAGGAGGGTCCGCAAGAGGGTGCGCAGCAGGGTCCGCAACACGGTCCGCAGCAAGGTCCGCAGCACGGTCCGCCAGGCGTACAGCCCATATCTGTAAAGTTCTGTAGAAATCTCTTTAAAAACATATATTTATAGATTTTTATATACACACTTACACTGAACCCAAAAAAAGCAAAAGGCTTTCGGCTACAAAAGAATTTTGATGTATATATAGGCTTCAAACTAGAGTAAAAGTTTAGATGTTGTCGTGCCGGAAATATGTTGAATAATGAATCTTTTCTAATGGGAATGGGCCTGACAATATGCAAAATCTAGTTCTCAGCCTTCTAGATATAAATTCTACCGAATACCATATGGAGTATTTATTTATCACGTAGCAATTCTAAATTACACTCATTTTCTGCGTAGAGATAAAATTTTAAGAAGCTTCTATAGCAACCAATACTCTTATTGTACTTATTACTGTACTTCCTTCAAAGCACCAGCCCGTGTCACGCAGGTAAGCTAGAAAGGCAGTCCAGCTTTGAGTCACAGTGCGAGTTGAAGAACAGACCCAACCTATAGATATAATTTTGGCTCTTGGTGAATGCTAATCCTAGCAAAAGTTATGCTGGTCTAGAACACCTTTACCCACCCCGGCAATAAAAACTACCAATAGGTTCTTTTTTTACTGTTGTTGCCTTGCATTATTATTTGTGGTTCAGTCTAGGTATAGTGATTGGTCATGTCTTGAGTGGAATGGACTTCGTCAGGGCATCAAGCAAGCTCCGGGCTTCATTAGCACCAGCAACCGCCACAGCAAGGACTGCAGCAGGGGCTGCAGCAAGGCGAGCAGCAGGGACTGCAGCAAGGTGAACAGCAGGGATTGCAGGGTACGCAGCATGATCCACAAGGACCACAGCAGCGACTGCCGCAGGGTCCATAGCACGGTCCACAAGGTCCACAACACATGATGATTTCTTTTTGAGACTAAAACAAAAGGATTTTTATTTTTATGACAAAATATCTGCACTTTTTTTACTTACTTGAACCGGACAAATAACAAATTGGGACAAAACAACGAATTTAGATGTTTATTGTATAAGTCTTTGAATGAGAATGATATTATTGGGAGTCGTTTGTAATACATTGAGTTTGACAAAACGATTTTCAAGGCTTACTTGATTGGGTCTTGTACGTCTACGAGTTTGCAAGGTGGTAAAATTGTTGTTTTATATTGATTAGCATTTAACGTTAGAATTAAAATGCGATTTGCTAGATATAAAGTTCTGGAGACAGCTGGATGAAGAAACGGGAATTTTTCAAGACGGATTTACGATAGTAAAAATAGGCGAAGAAGGCTTGCCAACAATCCCATTTTATTTTAAGGAGTACAAGTTTTATTTTTTGTGGAAAATTAATTTTCAGTGAATTTATTTTTATTAATTTAAAGAAAGCGAATAGAATATCAAGTAAGACATAGAAGAAATAAACATAAATAAAATCAAAAATTATAGCTATATCTCGGGTGTGTTGCAGGCGTATATAAAACAGTTACAAGATATCCATGGTTTCCAATATGGCCTCGCCGTTTCCAGAACAGAAGATGGTTCAGCAGCACTCGATTAGGTCTAGCACACTTTTATGTCTACAGAGCATCAAGACTTTCATCCTACAATCTGTACCTCATTTTACCTATTGTATCCCCCCAAATAAACATTTGTTAAAGGTCTCGGAATTATTATTTGCGGCTATGCCATAACAGGTGTTGGATGAGTCATGTGCGTTGCAGTTATTCTGGTAATTTTAAAATTGTGGACACTAATTAGCACCAGCAGCCGCCGCAGCAAGAGCCGCACGGTCCACATGGCCCACAGGGTCCACAGGGTCCACAGCATGGCCCACAGGGTGCACAGCAAGGCGCGCAGCAAGATCCACAAGGCCCACAGGGTCCACAGGGGCCACAACATCCGCCACAGGGGCTGCAGGGTCCACAGAATCCAAGAGGTCCGCAACACATGATTCTATAGCTTCTAAAAATACAAAGGTCGGATTGCAATTTCAAACTTGCCACTTTAAATCTTTACATACTTTGAACCGAACAAGGTAATAACTCGAGACAACAGAGAAATTTAGATGGTTACAGGCCGGAACGTTATACAGGAATGATGAAAAAGCTAGACTCGCATGGGGGTTTGCTTTTGACAACCTGCGGTCGAAATCCATAGCCAACTTGATTCTTAGATTTCGGAAAGAATTTTATTTATCAGGGATCAAGTTGGCCTGGCAATGCCCAACAACGACTGTCAAAAGTAGAGTCGACCCGTTCGTCGGACTTTCAGCAGTTCCCCTGTATCACCTCACGCGACAAGTTCCAAAATTTTCTGGTGGTTTCTTTTCTTTATAATTTTTCTTCAGTTTTCTGTCGGCACGCAGTTTGAAAAAATACCTATAACCATGTATATGTACGTGAATCCCGATTACGTCTTGGTCAGTGTAAGTATCAAAACTGAATATATCTCTTGGCCACTGAATTACCAACTCTTTTTTTTCTCAGGGCTCTTGCTGCGGTCCTTGCGGCGGCTGTGGACCGTGTGGCCCTTGCTGTGGTCCTTGTGGTCCTTGCTGTGGACCGTGTGGCCCAAGCTGTGGCCCTAGCTGTTGACCGGCTAGAGGGAGGTTCTTCTGGAGAGATGACCCTGCTGTGCAGAGCCGGAAAATATGAATACTCTTGAAGCCACCATGTAAAATTAGAAAATAAAGTTTTCTTTCAAGGGGAAAAATTCCAAGTTTTATAGTAACAATTATGGGTTCAATAGGAATGATCCTTGGCACCATATTCACTATGGCTAGGTTCCTCTCTCGGTTCTTAGTGACCAAATACAGAGTCTAAAAACTGGCATTTAGCGTTTACCCCAGTGCCTTATAAACAACAAAATGTTTTTTCTCGACAGCCCAATTTATTTTTTAGTTAGTCTCATAGTCTCCTTCATAGCCGACGTCTGCCTCCGAGGGATTGTCTTGCTTCTTCTTTGGGCTCTTCACGTTCTGCAGGGACATGAACTTCATCCGCTTAGCACAAACTTCCATCTCGTCAACAGCACTGGCTTGGTACTTGAGTCTGCGTCTAGGTTGTTTCTCACTCTTGGGAGACTCCTTCGGAGTTGAGCTCCTTTTTCGCTTGATGGAGACGCCCTTCTTGGAGTACATCATCAGGGGTCTGTCAGAGGATCCTTGGTCAATGGCTTTCCAGGGCCAAACATCTTCCGGCTCTGAGAAATAATCAACAGGATTTGCAGCATCTTTTTGAGACATTTCGTTTTTTTTTTTGCTTTGTAAAATTGTTAGGTGCGGCAAGGACTGGCTGTCAGTAAATATCGATAGCTTGTGAGTTTACTAGACATGGAAAAACTTTGATGGAAACATCGATGCTTCGATGTTATTAAAACTTTTTTGATACATCGATTTATTCTGGCGAATATCTTTGATTTTACATTAGCACATAAGAAATTATCCATAAAAGGTATAAATATATTTCTGTCAATTAAATTTTTTAAATTTAATTTATTGTAAACAAGACAGAAAGCAAATTTTGGCCAGCCAAAGCTTGTATACCCTTGCAGGTTAAAATTGAAATCTATCATAACTAAGCCAAGAATGCAGTGGCTGGGTGGCTGGCTGGTAGCTGGTCAAAATGAAAAAAAAAAAAAAAATTAAAACAGTTTTTTTTTCTGCGACATGTCATGTTTTGCAAGCTTCTGACTAAAATTATAATACCTTGCAAGGGTATAAAAATCTATGTCCCTCTACCTGTAGCGGAAAAAATTAATTAATTACATGCTTATTTTAAGTTGTTTTAATATTTAATATTTAATTTATTTATTATATTATCCTAGCGCAGCAAGTTTACACTTATAATTGTAGGGCTAGTCACAAAGATTTTGAAATAGTATATACTTAATTTTAGCACATATGAACTTATATCTATAACGTATTACTACATGTCTTCTAGTTAATAATTGTTTTA
>JAEIIJ010008723.1:0-15569 GCA_018904815.1 Drosophila ogumai | reverse complement strand
TCGACTGCGCGGCATGACTGCATCCTCCCAGCAGAGCGGGGCCAACAACAGTGGCAATAACGGCAACGGGAACGGGAACGGTAATGGCAACGGCAACGGGAATGGCAACGGAGGTAGCAGTGCCGGCGGAGGAGGCATAGTCAGCGGAGGAGGAGGAGGCAGCCTAGGCGGAGTATCGCCCACTGTGGGCGGCGGCGGGTCCACGTCCAATGTGCTGCAGGAATCCAATGCGGCCACGTTGCAGCGGCCGCAGTCACAGAAGCCGTGCTGCTTCTGTTGGTGCTGCTGCTGCTCCTGCTCCTGGTAAGTGTACCTGGTGATAGTTACGTTACCCACTTGTCCTCATGCTCCAATCCCCTGACACGAAATCAATTCTTTCTCGTTACTGCGCTCTGCCTTGGCTCGACGTCGCTCGACCACCACAACACCAATACCACCAATACCCACCGAAACCGTGACAACAGGGCCAAGTGGTAAGTTCCATCCAAACATACAAAGTGGGTTGCACTTGGAGAAACAGGGTAGTAGTTCTGGGGGGTGGTAAAATTGGTGTAGCTAAAGATTTTTTTTTTTAAATGGTCCAAAGAAGTATGCTATAAAAGGCTTAAGCTTGGAAAATAATCCTTAAATATTTTGTTGCATACTTTTTAGATGCCTTTGTAAATGTTTTATGAGCTCTAAGGATTTATAAAACTTGGAATTGACCTCTTTTAAGCATATTTTTAATATTATAATTTTATATGACGAAGCTTAAGCCATAGGACAATTTTGTATTGATAATTCTCACTACAAAATTGGTGTAATAAGCCATAATTTCAAGATTAAACTGTTAAAAACAGCAGCTTTGCATTAAAAGTAAGAAAGAGGCCAAGTATTATTATGAGAATATACATTTAGACCCTTTGATTTTGTGAGGTTTAATTAGGTTAAATTACATACTAACTACCTAAGGTAGGCCTACAAGTTTTTAAAATATTTCACGTCCTTTTTAAACCTTCCTCAAACTGTAAATTCCATATAAAACTATTCAGTAACTCCCTAATTTCGCCCAGTGCAGTCATGGATATGGCCGCAGCTATTGGTTATTGCTATGGCTTTAACTACTGCTTCGGCTTTGGCTATGGCCACTGACATGGACATGGACATGGACGCGGACATGGATATGGAAGTTGAAATTGAATTTGGAAGCGGAGAGGTGGACATGGCCCTTTTTTTTGAAGCAGCTGGCAATGCCACTGATTCTCATATGGCCCAAAAGCTCACGTTCAGTCTCTCTGTTGGAGCCTCTTCCTTTCTACACTCTCTTTGGCCCCACTCTTTGGCGCCTCTCTTGCCTTGCCTGTGCGCTCTCTCGCGTTCATTCACAATTCCGGGAGCAAGCGTCGTCGTCGGGCAGCGAAAAGCTCTCTGGAGGGCACTTTTCAAATCAAATATAAATAAGTATGTGGCGGCTCCTCCGCGGAGGACTCCGACTCCTCCAAGTGTTGCATGTTTTCGTGAATGAAACCGAAAGTCCTGTCGCAGTCCTCCTGCTCCTCCTCCTCCGCCTCCTCCGCACCTTTGTGTGTGCTGGCATCCCGAACTGGGCGCCCCGAAAAATACCCTCAACCCGCTGGCACACTTCTAATTCGATTCATATACATGTACAATGTACCGTATGTACGTACGTAATGCCATGTGTATGGAAGTATGTAATGAGCGCGGCTGTGTGACTTTGATTAGGTACGGGACATTGTGGAGCATGGGAGGGAGGGAGGAACGGGGCGTGGGGCGCTCTGATAACTGTCAGTCGGAAAAGATAACGGAGCTTTGTCAAGTTCGGAGCCGAGGGCTCCGGCTCCACTTTCCAGCTAGCGCCGTCCCTGTCTGTCTTTTGGTATTCGAAACCCAAAACCAATATGACATTAGCCCAAGTACAGTGGTCCTTCGATATTAAATATTAAATTGTGGGAGTTTATATCTATAATCGTAGTAAATATGTAAGGCTGTATGTTGACCTTTGAAGGACCTATCATTGACCTTGAAAAGTTAAAAACATTTATTATGGTTTTATTTTCAGTTTCTCTCAATTATAGTCCTACGTTCACTACCTAAATTATATTGATTACTCATAGATATGTTAGCTTCTATTACCCCATGACATCACCCACTTATCTCCCATTATCTCCAAGTCTCTGTCCGCTCTATCGGTTGACTACCGTATTTACACGTTTATGCTATTCTTTGTGCCAGTTAAAAATGAGTCAGGCTGGGCGAGCGGCAACTCGGCGATGAATAAAATCGTAGTCTACTTTAAAGGGTGATTGATGGGTTGTAAAATCAAAATATAACGACATTTAACAAGCTCGCCTCCTTATCTTTTGCAGTCTGGCCATCAAGAATGCCGATGAAAATGCGCCCACGAAGCGGGATCTCGTTAATGCCGAATTCCTAGATGGCGAACAGTGAGTTTAATGGAATACCCATATCCCCATATAGGGATGTGTACTCAGCTCCATATATATATATTTTCCAGACCCACACTGGAGGAAATCCGCAGCTGGGGCAAGAGCTTCGACAAGCTGATGAAAAGCTCAGGTGAGTCTCAGTTCTCCTGGTATACTTCACGATAATAATATACATATATAATTCACAGCCGGTCGGAAGGTGTTCCAGAACTTCCTGCGCAGCGAGTTTAGCGAGGAGAACATCCTCTTCTGGCTGGCCTGCGAGGACCTCAAGAAGGAGGGCAGCGCGGAGGTTGTGGAGGAGAAGGCGCGCCTCATCTACGAGGACTACATCTCGATACTGTCGCCGCGGGAGGTGTCGCTGGATTCGCGGGTCCGCGAGATCGTCAACCGCAACATGATCGAGCCCACGACGCACACCTTCGACGAAGCTCAAATCCAGATCTACACACTGATGCACAGAGACTCATATCCGAGGTGAGTACAAAGGATTAAGGTTAAGGGTTTTCTTTCACCATTTTTTACAATAATTGGCCACAATTTTGTGTTC
Organism: Drosophila ogumai; assembly: GCA_018904815.1. Classification (NCBI taxonomy): domain Eukaryota; kingdom Metazoa; phylum Arthropoda; class Insecta; order Diptera; family Drosophilidae; genus Drosophila; species Drosophila ogumai. The sequence goes on along the minus strand of JAEIIJ010008723.1, from coordinate 12,572 downwards.
TTAAAAAATTAAATACTAATATATTTTGTTCCCTTCTTCCCAACAGATTCCTAAACTCACAAAAGTTCAAGACACTCGCTCAACTGCAAGACAACTCGAATGCCGGCTCCAAGGCGGATAGTCCCACCTAGAGAGGACCAGGTGGCAAGCCAGGATCTAATCGGATCGGATTCAGATGGCGCTGTGTTGATTTCCGTTATTGCTCTCCATTAGTATTTCTCTGGGCCTCCGTTACCGCCTTCGCCTCCTCCTCATCCGCCACCGGCGCTGCGGCAATCGACTAAGCAATATGTATCCATTAGTAGAACCATTTAACAGTTTTGAGCGCAGCCCTGGCGGATTTTCCGAGTAACCAGGATAAACGGATGATGCAGGCGAGCGACCCAGACGAGATGTGCATTATACGTGAAACGGATTCCTTCTCTCTACTTACGTTCTAGTCGTTAACAAACCAAAGAGTTAGTCGTTTAAACTAAGAGGAGCCAAGAGGAGCGACCACAGAAAGCATTTTCCAAAAAACATAAAAAAGCGGTTCCGGAAACATAACAAGAGAACACGAAACGAGCGACACAAATAGCATCTATTGTAATACTAGTGATCTAAGAGACGTATTAATCAAATTGCAACAAAGATTACGGAACCCGCTAACCGATAAGTAAACTTAAACAGAAATACTTTTTCCAAACAACCGAAAAACAAAGAAGTGAAACCAAAAAATCTTTTTAAACGTATTACATAAATTTATAAACTTATATATATATACACACCAGCATATATATATATTATACAGATATATATACAGAAGATATATAGAGACATTTAACTTGAATAGTTTTGAAGAAATCGTTTTAGGTCATACGAGTAATGACATCGAAGCATTTTGTAAATACCACAGCAGACGGCAAAAACACACAACACTTTCTACTTTCTTAAAAGGCCCATGGGAGGATCGAGTCCTTTCTGCGGCCGACAACTCTCTCTACAAAGTCCCATCCTTGAGCTGTACTCTGGACCCAGACAGACCATAATATAACCCCTATATAATGTCTTAAAGATCCCAAGGAAACCCAAAGAAAACAAGCTGGAACAAAACGCATAACTGTAACGTGTACTATATATTATTTCGATGTCGAGAGCTGATTTCCAAGTCGAAAGAAGAACGTTTCGCAATATCACTGCCAACAAAACAAAACAAAAACAAAAGAAAAAATCAGAACTTTGCAAGAGATATATATCCTCTTGTAATACGAGTATATAATGCCCAGGCGAAGTTCCAAGAGTTTCCTCTCACATTATCCCATTTCTGCATTAAAAACAAAACTTGAAAAATATATATATTGAAGAACAGTATTATAAATAACAAAAACAAAGCAAAAAAAGGATAAAAACAACACAAAAGTATGGTTATGTTAAAATTTTAGTCAAAAAAAAACAAAGTTGTCGAATTGAAAACTAAAAACAAATACAAAAAAAAATTAAAAACACAGATTAAGAAGAGGATAATTTAGGGGCAGGATTATGGCGAAACCCTGCTCGCAAAAAAAGTTAACAATGTGTATTCTTCGATCTTAAGTTGGTTTCGTTAACACTTTTGGGTTGTCACAGTGTGTTTTCAAGGCACAAAAATGTTTTTAAACAAATAAGTACAAGCGATTCCTGTGTGTACCTTTGTTGCGGGGAGTCGGGGAATGTTTTTCGTAGCTAGTTGGTGTGCCTAGTTTTAATGCATCTATCGACACGGACACAGAGGACACCAAGAACTCACTAGAACAGAGAACAGAGCCACAAACAACACTTGAACATTGACTTTACTAGCATTTAAGCATCTTCCACAGTTTCCCTCAAATATCAGTTTTTATATATTAATCCTGTTAAGACCTCTTCTTCTGCAATCCAGCTTCGGACTCACCCGCTTCCTTTCTAGTCCTTCAAAACTCAGGCTGCTACTTGGAATTGAGAATTCGACAAACGCTTTTGCTCCATTTAAGTAGAGGAGGCCCGAAACCGAAACCCCCGTCAGTTTCCATGGTTTGTTAAATTAATTTTAGGCAAAATCAGGTTAAAAACACAACAAACACACAAACAATGTCCTGGTAGGAGCAAAGGGAATGTTTGTCTGTGAATGTTTCTCTTCGGTTTCTTGCTTTGCAGTACGGACACAGATGATATATAAGACTTTTTGAGAACAAAAGAACACAGAATATACAGAATATAAGTACGTTTAAAATACGATTGTTGTTTGTTTTTATTAGTTTTACACACTCGCACACACACACCACACCCACACACGATACATGCATATATATATACTACTTGCATAGCGTATATGTACAAAAAAAAAAAAGAAAAGCGTAATCAAGCATTAGTGAAAAGTTTCGACCAGTTAAAAAGCATAAATAAAATTTATTACAAAAATCAACAACTAAAGAATAAATGCATAAAAAAACAAAACACGGCAAGATCAATAATACCAAAGAAAACAAAATGATTAAACTAAGCCTAAATTTAGTTTTAAACATTTAATATATTGCAACAATAAACCAACATGAAAATAAAACTCAAATTCAAACTTTGAACTCGTTATTGTACTACTTTCGGGAGGAGATTATTTAAGAACTAACTAGATCTAGATCTAGATTAAATTAAGTTTAATATACCGATAGAAATTAATTGGGGTATTAAAATTCCTTAAAAAGATATCAAATACTTTTCTACAAAATACACAAAAAATCTTTTCATTTTCGAAAATTTTATTCATAAATCTTGTGCGAAAACTTTTCAGAACTTAAGAGCATTATTTTCCATAATGTTTAAATACTTCTTCAAACTTAATTTTTTTTTAACTTTATTCAGATTTGAACAGTAGTTTTTTCGTAGTTTTTAATAGCGTCTGTTAGTTTCAAACTAATTTTCTCAACCACATTTTTTATGTATTATACTACAAAATCTCGTGCGAAAACTAAAAAAAAATAAAGAGATTTATTTTTCGTTTTAAAATTAACTTTCACAACCATTATCAGGTTTATATAGTATCTTTGTTAGTTTCAAATCAGCTTTCTCGATAATATTAAATATGTTTTCCGAGAACTTTGAAAAACTTAAGATCATAATTTTCCATAATTTTTAAATACTTCTTACTTGTTAGTTTCAAAATTAATTTTTCCAGTCATGTTCAGGTTTGAGTATTGGTTTTCCGTAGTTGTTAAATGCTTCTGTTAGTTTCAAACTAACTTTCTCAGCCAAATTCGGGTTTAACGTACAACTTAAACTTTAATTTCTGACCATTTTGGCAATATTTTGCGATATGGCCTTGGTCACTTCTAGTTTCTGTCTTTCGATTTCCTCGATGTTACGAAAATGCTCAGCTAGCTGACCGGTCATTGTTTGAAGAGTTTGCAGAATTGTCGGCATAAACCCCGATTGCTGATTGCGCACCGGTTTGGAGTCCACGTCCTCCCACTCCTCGTCCTCCGACTGGCTCTCATTCTTGACGATGGGTTTCTTCACGATGAGCTTCTTGACGAGGGTTTTTCTCGCAAGGGACTTCTTCTTGACTTGGGGCTCATTCAGGACAAGGAGATCCGGCTGCTTTTTGATCCTGGTGCTCCTAACTACGCCCTGAGGCGGATCTAAGAACCCACAGATGGTGGCCACCTTCGTTTCAAGCGGGAACAGGCCACTTGGGGACTTTGCAAGCTTTGAACGAATACCAGCAATCCGATTTGTTCGAATCTTAAAATGATAGAAAATTGAATTTTAGTAAATAGGTTTCTCCACTTAAAGTTAAAAAAAACGTATTAAAATTACAATATTAAGAGTATCCTAAGGCACTTACCTTCTTCCATGCGATAATGTTTTTAACCGGAGGACCAGCTGCATTCAGAATCTCGAGCAATTCTTCCCACTTCTGGGCTGTAACAACACGGTTTTCGTTTCCCCTGGTAAAGTCAGGATTTGCAATCATAAACTCCATCATTCGCAAGTCCTGAGTTGCATTTTTGAAAATTACCTTGCCAGACATCTGAAAAATTAATAATCTTGAAACTTTTGTGGGAAAAATATTGGTTTTACTTACATTTTCTTATTATTTTATTTTAAAATGGGTGTTCAAATATTTCGATTTAAATCAAGAAGAAATTTCTGATTTCTAATTTTATCGTTAAAATGATCTGGTAGATTTTGGAGTATTTAGATTTTCTTTTATAAAGATAATCTTTATTTAAGCGATTTTGCCAAATCAAACTTTAATTTTTATTTTACTCTATTAGATTGTTTACATCATTTGCACCTACAAAGGAAAAGAGTTTAATTTAATGTTAAAAATATATTATTTTATAAAACAAAACGTAATCAATATTAACCGTTTGGAAAGTATTTTTTAATTTCAAAAGTGATAGACTTATTTTACATTTAGCGACGCTAACGTGTAAAGAAAGCACTACACAGTCTACATGAACAGTTTACATCTTATAGGAAACCGCCACCGCAACGATGTAAACTCAGATTCAAGTAGGGATATAGTAGAAAATACCGATTCTGTGTCGATATATAAATAAGTTCGATAAATCAGTAATATTGTTCGATATTTTCTGACACATTAGACTGTGCCCAAGAAGACCCTAGACTTTATTTAAAAAAATATTTGTTGGATATAATAATAAAAAAATTAAAAAATTTGTTTTAAAAATGTTTTAAATATAGTCGGTAAAAAGAAAATTTAATTTAATATTTTTTTTAGATTTGTATATCGCTAAAATAACGAGCGCGATATTTTATTCGATATGTCATATCGCACTTTAGCTGACGATACAATATCCCCACAATAAACTTCAGATCCACGCGTGCGCCAGCTCCAAACGACAAACAGAGACGGACAGCCCGGGGGCGGGAGTGAGGGGGACACCCTTTGCCGTGGCGGAAAGCACACAAGCTCCGTCTGTCCGCCGTCCGGCGATCCGCTGATTGCCGCCGCCTGGCGAGGTTGTACTCGTAGAATCGTATCTGAGTCGGAGACTGAGGCTAACCAAGAGCCAGGCCCGGGCTAGGGGAAGCAAGCGGGAAGGGAGAAAGAGAGCCAGAACGATCGGAGGCTGTGGCGGCAGCTACACGGCGTATTCGCTATATTCGTTTGTGGTACATGCACAACTATTTTACGTATGCCACACGGAGAAAAAAAAAAGCAACCACTTAAAGCTAAATAATTAATGAATTTTTTAAATTTAAAAATGATTAAAGATATATTTTAAATATTTTTTAAAGTGCTAAATAAAGTATGATATATTTTTTTTATTCGTTTGACATATTTAATAAATTTTAATATAATATGGATAATGTTTCCTTCATAAATCTTTAAATTAAATTAAATCTTAGGTATCCAAGCAATCATTAAACCATTTCTTCCAGTGCATTGGCATGCGGCGCTCTCTATCTCTCTCCCAGATCCCTCTCTCTCACCTTTGCTGCCAGTGTGTGCGTGTGTTTCTCTACCTGATGCTTGGATTGCACTACCACTTTCACGCGACGGCGGCTTACAAGCCAAATGGCAACAACAATGGCAACAGTGGCTAAAAAGAACAGCGACAAGTTCGAAAAGGCGATTTTCGAATTTTCGATAATGAATGCAATGCCCGGAGCAGCAGCGAAATGAACGTAGCAGGAGCGGTTGAGCCTCAGTGCGGGTGAAGGCGACTCCTTCTCCCCCCGTCTCGCTCTCGCTGCCGCACGTGCAAGACAACCGCCGAGGTTCGTTGCCTAAGTCTTTTGATCGGGCAGCAGAAGGTTCGTGGCCTAAGTCTTTTGTACCTGCGCCCGCTTAGCTTAGCTGCTGCTGCGCGCACCTCTCTGCAGGTGCACCAAAACACACGCAAAGGGTAGCTACCTGTGTTTGCCACTCAGGTGTATGTGTGTGTGTTTTGGAGTGTAGACACACAACATCATCGATTCGAATGAATTCGAGTGGCGCTGCCAGCGCTGCTCGCGTCGCTGCCTCGCTCAAATATCAGTTACGAAAGAGATGAAACCATAAAAAGCAATAATAATCGAGCGCTCTCTCACCTGCACACGGACAGCACCTTGCCACCAATACCACTAAGGCGGCAGAGACGCCGACAGAGGCAGCAGCAGCAGAGGCAGCAGCAGCACATTCAACAGTTGAACAATCTCCAATTGACTCTTTGGGCATTATAGCCGAGAGCCGAGATCCAGCGACAGCGACGACAAGTTTTCCGCGCACACGGAAAGTCAAAAAGTTAATGCCGATCCGAGGCTCGCCAGTGAATTATATATCCAAATCAGTGATAACCGATCTATATAAATAACTGTTTAAGCCGCGTGCGTCTTGAAACAAACAACAAAATAACAAAACACAAATAAAAAATAACACAGAAAATCGCGCTTAAACTTTTTCGAAATTAAATAAAACACACACACACACAAGCGCGCACACACAGATATTATTTGAGCCACGAAGAGGAAGAGAAGGCTGAAAAAAGCGAAAAAATATTCACAGCCAGCCGAGAGTGTGTGTGTGAGATAGTGCGCGAGTATGAGTTTTAGTATCTGTGTGCCAGTCTCTCGGAGAGCGTGTGTGCTTTGAGTGTTCCGAGTTGTGCGAGTGTGTTCAAAGAGTGTGTGTGTGTTCGTGAGACGCCATCAAAAAGCTGAGCGAACAGCGAATAATAAAATTCAAAATAAAAATAGTGATTAATAACAGCAACAGCCACAGCAGCCCCAACAAATCACACAAGCTAACTAACGAGCGGGAAAAAGCGTGAAAACTAAAGTGTATAAAAGTGAATAATACAATAAACAAAGCTAAGAAAAAGTCCCCCCTCCGTCCTCTGGCATCTCTGCAACATTGGCGAAATGTTGCTAAAATGCTAAGCCAAAATGCACAAGCCGCCAACGAAACAACCAGCAGCACTAGCACCACCACAACGACAGCAACAGCAGCAGCAGCTCCACATACCACAAAGAGTGGCGCATTAGAAGCGGCCAAAAGCCAGGCATTGTGCAAGCCATAAGGCCCAGAGAGCCAGGCTAAAAGCCCCCAGACGCACAACAACAATAACAGCAGCCGAAGCAGCACAAAGAGTGGCGAAAGGTGCACCCACCAGCAGCAGCCAGCAGCCAGCAGCCAGCAGCCAACAACCACGAACAACATCGGCCCACCACCAGCACCACCACCACCAGCAACAACAACATTTAAGATCGGATCCAGACAGCCTCCCGGACTCCACCAGCTAGCTAGCAGCTCCACAGTTACACAGTTCCAGCCCGCTCGAGTGCCATAGATCCTCACCAAGTGCCAAAATCCGCATCCTGATCCGGACAATACGGCCCAAAAGTGAGTAGCAGCCTACCAAGAAGTAATTATAAACGCATCAGGCTGTAGCTCTGGCTCGGCTCAGGCAGGGATTACACTGTGAGAAAAGTGGTGAGGGAGGTAGGAAAATATTTAAATAAAATGAGCATCATTTTAAATTCATCTCGTACCAAGATAAAGGTTATAATTAATATTTTGAATTAAAGCACGAATAACAATATTAATTTAATTGAACCTAGATGATCGGTTGAATATTAAAATTACATTTAAATATGAATATATTTTAACAACATTTTACATTAAATTAAATTAAAATCTCTATAAATGAGATTTGCATATTAAATAGTTTTTTCTTGAAAAATTTTCGAAACTTTTAAAGATCAAATATGAAATTATTCTTTTTCGATCACGCAGAATTTCTCTCGGTGCATTTTGGGCTTATAAAGGTCAGGCTTCACTGGGGATTTAAAAACAATAGCTGCGATTTCCAAACAGAAGGCTATAAATGTGTGAATTTAGGATTTTACAGTTTTATTGCTCACTTTCGGAAACTAAAAGTGCACTTTTGTAATTGTTTAGAGTATCCCCGAGGATTGGGTACTCGAAAATACCCTATAAATTAGCTTTTAATTGTCTCAATATCTTTTTGATTCAAAGAGGAATATTAAATTAAATTAAATTAAAATCGTAAAATGTACATAAGAGTTTTTTTTTAATATTTACATTTAAAGAAATTGGAATATCTTTTAACAGAGTTTTTTAGGAAATGTGATTCGGAATTTTGGTATAATAACTAAGTATAGATTAAGTATAGATATTAATAACCTTTTGTGTTAACTTGATGTTCTCGTAGTTTGAAATAGAGCATGTTTTCATAAAGTTGGAATTATTGGCTTGTATCTTCAATTAATAATTTTTTAGCAACTCCTATAAAAGGCAAAAGAAAGTCAATCATACTAATTGAGTTTTCATAACTTTTTTTATAACACAAATATAAAATTTCTCTTTGGTTTCGGTTAGTATTTTTGGCAACAATCTGGATTTTCTGCCGAGCTAATAGAATTTTGTAAATAATGGGTTCAAAAAGTATAATATGAGGTGTTAAGGTAATATTAGCGGTTAAAGTAACCAATTTCCCCTTTTTATTGTTGTTATTAGCTTATAGATACTCCAATTCAATTAAAAATTCCATTTAATTCAAATTATAACCCTTTCATTGCGGTTGTTTATTGCAAGCACTATTACGGTTGGATGGTCTGGTACAGTGGACACCCTGTATGTTGTGCAGACATCGTTGTATCTGTAGCCTTAGTCTTTCGGAGCTCCCAGCCTCAGTTAATGTTGTTGTTTTTGTTTCCATTGCTTGGCATGTTGTTGTTGTTGCTGCTGGTGGGTTTCTTTCGCGCACACATTCCTCTTTGTTTGGTTTTATTTCGAAGTCGCCGCTGCGCAGCAGCAGCAGCAGCAGCAGCAGGTAAGGCGCACAGGTATTAGTGTTGCCAACAATGCTGGGCTAGAGCGGGAGAGCCCGATCAAGAGAGATATCCAGAGAGCAATAGCAGAACAGAGTGGGAGCGAAAAGGGATCAAAAGGTGTTTTTTTCGCCTCTCGACGTCGACGTCGACTGCGCAGCAACAGCGCTGCCTTCTTGTTCGAAAATCGATGATGTTGCCCCTTCCAGGTGTGTGTGTGTGTTTTTTGATTACGTTTCCCCCTGGACTTTCGGCCTCTCATTCTATAGCTCTTATTTCTTGTGTTCTTTTTGGCTTCTTCTTTTTATTATGATTTTTAGTTTTTGGTGTCTTTTTGCTTTTTGTGCGCGATGTGATGGTGATCAATTTGGGGCTGCGATTATGGTACAGTAAAATGAACATCTACGCAGCACTCACACATGGACACGAACACGGTTACATTTCAGCCGTGAGATACACACACACACATACGTACACCTACTAAGAGATACAGGCGCGGGCCACAAGGGGAACTTCGTGAGAGAGTTATTTTATTTTCGTGTTCGTGTTAACGTTTATTGTTTTTCTTTTCTTTCGCCTTTGCCTTTCTTCGTTTCTTCGGGCCTTCTTGACTCCCGACTCCCGGACTCTTGCAGCGGTTCCCCCATCCCCCATCATTCCCATGCCTCTCCCACTCTTCGTCTTTATGCCCCTTTTGCCATTCCCCTTTCCATTGTACAGGAAGAGAAATAGGTTAGACTTGTTGGTAATTGATATTTTAAGGTTGTATTTTTATTTTTTTGTATTAGTAACTATTCTGAAATTAATTTATTTCGGTGTAATTATTTATGTGTTTGTTTATAAAAAACAGTTGCTAATAAATATAAATTTTTAACTTCCTGAAACTACCTGGCTTAGGTGCAACTCAAATTTTAATAAATAAAGTCCATATAAATAACCCCAATTTTTCCCAGTGTACCTTCTACCAATTCCCAGTGCCCGGCCTCAGCCTCAGTCGCCAGTCTTTGGCTTTGGTTATTGATGCCCGCAACTCTGACCGTTGATGTCTTAGGGTTACGCTGCGCATTTCTTCTCTTGTCTTTTCTTACCCGCCCCAGTCTTCGGTCTTCTCTTCTCCTCTCCCGTATCTCCACCATATTCTCCCTAAGTATGGCCGAGGAGACGTAAAATCCAAATTTCAAATTATGTCAAATCTTAATGGGATTGGAAATGGAATTGCTTTTGGTATTCACTACGTTTGTATCTAAGATCGTTGGTATTGAAGGGGGGGAAAAAGGTGGTCACTGGATAATAGGGAACCCGGACCCATAGATCTCACGTTGTAGGCGTTGTCTGGGATCTCGGGGTTATATGTTCACATGTGATGATGATGATTCCCAACTGATCGAATCAGAGAGAGGGTTAATTTACAACATATAGTAAATACATGATTGGCTTTGATGTGTCTTTGGTAACCAAGAAGCCAGCGTAGGTGGACAGTTTCCTAGGGTTTGATCAAAATATTAGCAGTAGTTTAGTTTGGGGTCTTGCAGGGTTAGAAAATGTATTAAAGTTAACTTTATTTTGCATCTTATTCCATAAGATATGCATATGTAATATGTATATATCACTAGATTGCCTTCAAGGAACTTAGTTTAAGATTTAAATTGATCAAGGTTCTGTAAGCTATAAATATGTAAATAGCTTTCGCTGCAAAAGATTTCCTTATAGTGATCTAGTAAGGCCGTTAGCTCACAGCTCTCTCTCTCTCTCTCTTAGTTTAGTTTAAACTTTATTTACGATTTATTGTTAAGCCAATCAATACATTAATTGCCCATAAGTTTCCTACTCTCAACTACGCTTTTGTTGGCATACCTGTTTTGATGATCGAATAGCTGTAAATCTCGCGCAATATAGCGTAATAATTAAAGGTATTATCATTGCGGGGGTGTAAGCCATAAATGTTTATAAGTGATTAATTCTAAATGCAAAAACTAACTTAAAAGATAGAGGTTCTTTTGAGGTGAGATAGTTTTGGTTAAGTTCGAATTCTATTATTACTATTATTCTATTAGTTAGAAATGGTTCTTTATTTTATGTTTTATCATTAAAGCATAAGCTTGTACCATAATCTCTCTATTTATAGGCATTTTTGCCAAGAAAGTTCCCTCAGAAATCTCCTCAATGAGATTAATTGGGATTATCTTCGCCACATCGCTTCCCATTTGCGTTGGCTATCGGTTGCTTTTCTTCGCCGTTTGCTGATTTCTTTTGCACCCACCGTATGAGTAATGGGTCTTGGCCAGAATCCAGCTATCCACCTTTATCTCTGCACTCCGCACTCCGTACTCCATACTCCATCTTTCATCTTCCATTCAAGCGGCAAGTTGGAAAGTTTGGTCCGGGCCACAGATCCCCCGAGGGTCTTTCTCGAAGTGTCTATATGGCAGTGGATGGTCTTTTGCCTTCGATATGACCACGGATGACCCAGTTTGATGGCTGCAATCGCTCGTGAGCCAGGGTGTTGATGTTGCTTTAATTGTTTCCTAATTGCCTTTCGAATTGCGTAGAAAGTCAAGGGGGTCTCGCATCAAATCGGATCGGATGTTGGTATATTCAAGATAATTTTTTAGGGCGTTTGCCATTTTTAAGTAATTATTAATTTTAGTTGGTTATTATCAACACGTTTGGGGAGTTTACTAGCTTTGGAAATGAAAAATTATGATTTTGGAAGGCAAAAATCAAATGTAAATAATGTTTTACAAGTATCATGATTAAAATCATTAATAAATTATTGAGGAATATTTATAGGAAGATGATTTATTATATATATTTTAGATTAACTTAAGAACTTTATAATATCATTGAAATATTCTAAGAATTTAAGACGATTTTGGACTGCAACCAAATTCTTAGAATATTTTCTTAGAATATTTTAAAAATATTATAAAGTTCTTGCAGGATCCAGATTTTTCTTTATTATTGGAAATACACAATCGTATAAATATATTCAAATCTTATATTTCCGATATCTCAGGACCTTTTTCATCTACACATTTCAAATTTGGTATGCAGACCCTTCTGAAGTCAAGAACCCAAATTCTTCCTCGCTTTAACCTCTAGATAAAGTTTAATTACAAAATTCCAACTAGCTTGGGGGCATGCCATCCCGCGTGGGATGCCTTAGGTGGATGTGGATGGTGGTCAGTGCCAAAAAATAAAAAACTAGTCTATAGGCGCACACCGCCGCCGCATGACACTGACCTCACCTACTAACGGAACCCGGCGAGGAGCCAGTCGGTCGTCAGACGTCGTGAACTCGCCGGGTTGGGCTGACAAACGAGTTTATCCACATCCACATCCCAACAGCAACAGCAGCAGCATCGGCAGCGGCAGCAGCAACACCAGTGTGAACTCTGGCGGCAGCAGCAATTTTTGGCTTTATCATCAAACAACAATATCGGTGGAACTGGGAACTGGCACTGGCACTGGCACTGGTCCGAACCTGGACCTGGACCTGGACCTGTAGCCGAAGCTGAACCTGAACCTGGGCAGGCTTGGTTGGCGTGGAACCAGAAAGTCAGCCTTCTGGATTAGGTCAAGGATTGAGCTGGAGCTGACTGTTGTTGTTTGGGCCTGCTGCTACCGGTGTGGAGTAGTACCTGTTCTCGATGTTGTTGTTGCTGTTGCTGTGGCTGTTTTGTGTTTGGGCTGCGTTTCGGTTTGGTTTCGGTTTCGGTTTCAAAATCCCTCATAAACATGTTTTGCTAACTCGGCCGAGATGGGGGATTCTGGAC